>JAHKKF010525388.1:21324-54971 GCA_019740295.1 Labeo calbasu | reverse complement strand
TAAACTTGCACTAAAACGTGATTTATACCATCTAAGTAGTAATTTAATAGAATCGCATGTCTTCTTTAGTGATACAAGCTCAGAAACATTTACTGTAAAACCTGTTGAAGTTTTTTTTTATATTGTTTATTGACTTGGTGCCATGATGGACATTGAAATGTTATTTATTTTTAACAGTATAGATGATTACTTAATCGTAATGCAGTATTTGTGAACACAACTGTGTATGTCAGACTATAAATCAGCAAAAACTATGCATGGGGGCTTTCTTTGGAGTTGCCACCCCTCACAGACCCCATGCCACCCCTTTGCCACCCTAAAAATTATTTTCTAGATCCGCCCCTGCCGCGAGTCATCTAGTGTGATAACACAATGCGAATATTTGCTTTGCTTTTGGTCTGCACTTAACATAAAAATGAGTGGCCAATTTCTTCAGGTTTTTTAGACAAACAGTAATTCTTCTGACCACAACAAATGATGAGTAACATGACATTTTTAAGCCTCTCCACTTTACAGTCTAATTGGTTCAAAATCAAGTTTAGCATATAGTACTGTAGTGATGACATTTTTTGTAGGCTTACCTTGAAAGTTAGCATCACCAACAACAAGCACTGTGACTAACAAAAGTATAGAGGGCTTTCATGACACGTCATCAATCGGCCAAATTGGCGGCACTGAAGGTAAACGGTGCCACTAAACTAATTGAAACTCACATATTTTGCTGATTATTGCTGCTGAAAATGGTCAATTATTGTCATGTTCTCGGTCGGACCAGGAAAAAAATTTGGAGTACTACAGACTGCCAAAAGTTATACCAAATCAAGGAGAGGGTTGCAAAAAACTGACTGAGGAACAAAAGGCATTTGTAGTTGTCCAGACTGAACCAGGATCCAAGAATCTGAATTTGTTCTTATCATTTCCAGTCAGGTAGGTGAAATATTAGGCTAATATCTTAAAGGGATAGTTTACCCAAAAATGAAAATTAGCCCATTATTTACTCACCTACCAGGCATTCTAGGTGTATATGACTTCTTTCAGATGAATCCATTCGGAGCTATATTAAAAATTATCCTGGCACTTCCAAGCTCTATCATGGCTCATGGCGAGTGTTTCTCTCAAACAGTCCAAAACAAGTCCAATAAAGTGCATCCATCCATAATAAAAATTGCCTCACACAGTGCTAGGGGGTGAATAAAGGTCTCCTGTAGCTAATCGATGTGTTTTTGGAAAAATATCCATATTTAAAATGTAATAACCACTTTAATATAGCTTGCGTTCACTGGTCGTACACGGAAGCTCTTCCAGATGGATGACGTAGGACGTCAGCGTTACGCATGTGCCTGTGAGTCTTGTGAAAACCAACGTTTGTTTACAGGAGCAAAGGAAGCATTGTTTCCTTACTTTAGCAAAAGAAAACCAGTCCCCTCTTGGTTTATATCGAAATCCTCTGACATGTTTCTTTAGAAATCCTCATTTTGTACATCTAATTCATGACCACTGTTTTGGTTTGGTTTCTTCACAGCACGTTCACGTTCGTCACGTCTGAGCAGCGCATGCACAACGCCAACGTATTACGTCATCCGCCCGGAGCACACTTCCATGAACAGTGAGCGCAAGCTAGATTATTACGTTTTAGATATGGATACTTTTCTTACTTTCTTAGCTGTGTGAGGCACTTTTTTATTATGGATGGATGCACTTAATTGGACTTGTTTTGGACTGATGAAGAGAAACACCCGTCTATGCAATTCTAAAGCTTGGACATGCCGGGATAATTTTTAATATAACTCTGAATTCGTCTGAAAGAAAGATTTAACTTTAGTTTGTCAAAATATTGTGCCTTTTCCTGCTTACTAAGTCCTTCTCTATATGTTTTAGCAGCTTCCACAATTTTTTTTTCCCATGGTTTAGACAGCATAAATTAGCAGAACAACATATTCAATAGTACCGTGCAATACATCCTGTTGTTTACATCCGAGTATCTCCAATATGGCCAAGCAACTGACCAAAATGTAAAAAAAAGTAAGTCCAAATCCTCTGTATGATTCTTATATGTTTTGTACATCATAATAATCTTCACAAGCCTAAATTCAATCGCTTGAAGTAAAAACTAATGGCTATAAACCTAAGTGCTAAAATGCTAACTTGTTTCTGGGTTTTGGCCTACCAAAATATGTAATCGCTGCAGCAAACATCATCATATCATCGGCTACAAACAAACAGTTTCACATTCAGCGCGGACAGACAAATTGCTTTTTGCTGGCATCTTGTTGCATAGCAGTTGGTGTAACTCAAGACAAATTCTAACAAATAAAAGGAAAAACAACCAGATATTTGTGGGCAAGTCGAGACGTAGTACCTAGGTAAAAATCCACTGACATGTGAACTTGATAGCGTTGCTAAAACATGACCCCACACCCCCGGCAATGAGGAACAGCACAAATTCCACAGATAGAAGTGAAGAATTCTCTGCGCTTTATCTACTCTCAGTTTGTTTCTCTCAAATCTGCTGAGTACGCATGGACTTTCCACGGGCTGAGCCATCATTAAATGGTCATACATGTTGAAAGCATGTAATTTAAGCAGTCTCTAAACAACCTGGAGACAGGCAGGTTTTTTGTAAAACAGTCAAGATTGTTTATTGTAGAGTAGTGGAACCTCTCAGCGATGACAAACCGGCCTCGAGTCTACTTAGGGAGCGACGGAGGTGGAAGAAAAACACCCGGGTGTCTCAGGTTCAACTGGAGTCAAGGGTTAAAGGTTAAAGCCTAAATCAACAAAACAGACCCCTTGGGCCAAAGTAAACACACATACTCCCATTTCAAACCAAAACTTACTTTTCCTCTCCTAAAACGTTTAATAGATAAATTCTGTATAACCAACACACAATTTCATATACAAATAATAGTTTCGGGTTTAATTTTTTAAAATTATTTTTTTGCTCACCAAAGCTGCAAATATTTGATCAAAAATATAGCAAAAACAGGAATTTTATGACGTATTATTTCAATTTAAAATATATATATTAAATATTACTCCAGTCTTCAATATCACATGATCCTTCAGAAATCATCCTAATATGCTGATTTGGTGCACAAGAAACATTTCTTATTCTTATCACAGTTGAAAACATATGAACTGTTTATTATTTTTGTGGAAAGTAGTTACATTTCAAAAATCCTACTGACCCCAAACTTTTGACAAAGTGTACACACAAAAACTTTGCGCATCAAAAAAAATCAACCGACCTACTTTTGTAACCGCATTTCGTAATATGCAGTCAGTGTTTTATAAGAGGTGGAGGTGACAAGTGCAAACAAGATGGCTCAGGTTGCTGATGTAATGGTACTTAAGTGCATATTAGCAGCTGAAACTGCTATAACCATAGAGTCAAAGCCAAGTCTCGAAAGAAATAGTCAAAAGATCATTATTTTCGAAACAAACAACCCAACTATTAATCTATCATTAGATCCTGTGAAATGCTGCTCCATAATTGTGGTGACTCTAAAAGAGCTAAATTAAACTGAACTGTGTTAAGAAATGTTTGCTTGTAATATTAGTTAGCAACAACATTAACACGCACAAGTCTCATTTTAACAAAAGGCCAAATCAAAGAACCTTTTCTTAACCAGACATTCCTCAAGCCTGGGCATATTTTACAGCATCCACCTGCATGTAGTGAAACATGTGAAAATGGAAGTCCATTCAGAGACCCACTGGAACGTCTCCACACGTGTTCCATATAAAACAAAAGTCTCTCTTTCCAAACCTCATCATGTTGTGCAAATTTTTGACGTTTTTATGATACCTTCCTGACAGATATATGCCTCTCATCAGCTGAGAAACAAAAACAACTGGGAATTATTTTACCTCAAGCATTCAGACGTCAGGCATTTTTGCCTGTGGGAAGATCTACTAAACAGTACAGAAGAACTATTAGTTTTAATGCCTACATTTATAATATAAAATATCCAACATTTGGAATATAAAAGGAATAAAATGGGAATGGAAGAAACATGTGCATCTGTAGGTCAATAGGTCAGTGGGTAAAAACATGATATAGTATGTTATGCTGAAACGAAACACAGAGTGTCTGCGAGAAGGCTTAGGGGGAAATCCAGAAGAAAAGAGCTGACATGTCAGTGCAAGAAGAAAGTTTGGAAAGAGTTAGAGTGCCTGGCATCATGCCATCTCCATAGGGTTTCTGAGGATAACCTCTTTGTTGGCAGCCAAATCTTTCTCTCTGGGGCATCCGGATGATGTCAGATCACTTACATTCATCAGCACAGCCGGCATCAAGAGCGAAGCACTGTGCGTTTCCAAAATACACCCAAAATGACTTTCTACATTTGGATGACTGTTTACTACTGACTCAGCAAGCCATAGAAATATAGCCAAGAGGACTTCCTACCATCCTGCTATTCTGGCTTGGCTTTTTATTTCTAGTGCAACTCTGATCCAAACATCCTGGCTGCATGGGTCTCATTGTCTCTCTGAAGCATGCCTTTGTCGAGAGAAAAATTACAAACAAGAAATTCCAGTCTGTTACATAGACATTTTCTGGCACATTAAAGTAGGCCACAACTAGAGATAATGAATGAACATGCCAGAGGAAATCGGACTAGGGTAAATATTTATCCTCGAAAACCTCCAGAGACCTGCATGCTTTTGGGTTGTATACACAAGTGATTACACTGAAAGGAAGATTGTTTAGTGGGAAAATCATGTTGATGGAAGATGTTCATGTAGAAAGTGTGCAGTGCATCCAAGGTAGACCATTAGTGTCTAAATCGAAGTCTATCTTTTAATAGTTTCCACTTGTTCCAGCTGAAAGAGGAAGAAGTGACAACTAGCCAGAATCACCATGAAAGTCAAGTGCACCGTAACGTTTGATGCATTGCCAGGAACAGTGAACTTGAAATAAAGGTATTTCAAGCTAGTTCTTTTGTCTCCTAATTTCTGTAGAGATAGGAAACAGCTGTTGAGAGTTTTTAGATCTAAAGGTCAGGTGACTGGAAAAATGGTGGTTTGAATCAGAACCAGGTACGTCAGGGTTTTTGGTGTCAGTCATGCTCTCGTTTGTGCCTACAGGCAAGAAATCTAAACCAAACGGCTCCACAGGTGGTGGGGTGCAACTCACCCTGACCTCATATGCTCTACCCAATCCAAGCCTGTGTGTCCTTTACTTTCATATCTTGACATTGGGTCATAAGGATAACCAGTACTGAATAATTGGTGCTGATTAACAAGGGTGCCTAGAATGGGTAAGAAAATCTGTTCCCTTCCTCCTTCTATAATTTACATTGGAAACATGCTGGCTTACTGGAATTGTGCACAATTCAGAGTTTAATTGAGAATGAATTTTGAATTCCAGTTTTATGCCAGAATGCATAAATTATGCATTGCATGCAATTACAAATCTACTGTAATTTAAAGACAGACAGATGGATGCATATAGAATGACAGAGAGATGGATAGGTAGATGCATAGAATAATGGATGGATGGATGGAAAGAAAAATGGATAAAATGGCAGATAGATGGGTAGGTAGATGCATATAACAATGGATGGATGCATGGATGGATGGATAGATAGATAGATAGAATGATGGGTGGGTGGATGGATGGAAAGAAAGACGGGGAAAATGGCAGATAGATGGATAAGTAGATGCAGAATGATGGATGGACAGATGGATGAATGGAAAGAAAGACGGATAAAATGGCAGATAGATGGATAAGTAGATGCAGAATGATGGATGGACAGATGGATGAATGGAAGAAAAGACGGATAAAATGGCAGATAGATGGATAAGTAGATGCATAGAACGATGGATGGATGGGTGGATGGATGGAAAGAAAGATGGATAAAATGGCAGATAGATGGATAAGTAGATGCATAGAATGATGGATGGATGGATGGATGATACAGTGGCAGATAGATGGATAGGTAGATGCATGTATAAATGGACTGATGGATAGGCAGATGCATAGAATGATGTACACATGGATGGGTGGGTGGAAAGAAAGACAGATGCATAAAAGGGTAACTGAAGCATAGGCAGAATGATGGATGGATGGATGGAAAGACAAATAAAATGGCAGATAGATGGATAAATATAAGCATAGAACGATGGATGGATGGATTGGCAGATGCATAGAATGATGGATGGAAGGAAAGACGGACAAAATGGCAAATAGATGGATAGGTAGATACATAGAACGATGGATGGACGGAAAGAAAGAAAGAGATGCATAAAAGGGTAAACATGATAGACAGAATAATAATGGGATGGTGGAAAGAAAAACTGATAAAATGGCAGATAGATTGATAGGTAGATGCATAGAACGATGGATGGATGATGGATGATGGATGATGGATGGATGGATGGATGGATGGATGGATGGATGGGTGGGTGGATGGAAAGAAAGAGATGCATAGAAAGGTAACTGATGCATATATAGAATGATGGATGGATGGATGGATGGATGGATAGAAAGAAAGAAAGAAAAAGCAAGAAGGATGGACAAAATGGTAGATTGATGGATAGGTATATGCATGGAACGATGGATGGATGGATTAATAAGTGGGTGGATGATAGTTAGATGCATAGAACAGCAAATAGACGGATGGATGGATGGATGGATGGATGGATAGGTGGATGATGGATAGACGCATAGAACAGTAGATGATAAATGGATGCATGAATGATGGATGGATGGACAGTTGCATAGAAGGGTAAACAGATGGATAGATGCATAGATAGAATGATGGATGGATGGATGGAAAGAAAGAAAGAAAGACAGAAGCATATAAGGGTAAATAGATAGATGCATAGAACGATAGATGGATGGTTGGAAAGAGAGATGAATAAAACGGTAGATAGATGGACAGGTAGATGCATAAAATGATGGATAGGTGGATGTTGGATAGATGCATAGAGCAGCAGATAAATAGATGGATGGATGGATGGATGGATGCATAGATAAATAGATTAATTTAAAATTCATTTTAAAATTTTACCCAACCCTGTGGATTGCACATTAGCCATGTTCAGTTAGTATGTTGATTGAGCTGTTTAATGTTTTGGCAGTCTTAATGGAGCTTGTGATTTGTGAACAATGCCTTAAAGAAGGACACCAGCTTTGTTTTTCTCAGAGGGGTCAACAAATGCAGTGGTTGCTATCTGGATCCTTCCATTTTCCCCTCTGTCAGCAAACATGGGGTTTGTTATCCTGCTCAGCGTGCCAGATGACTTGCCCCTGCCTGCATAATCTCCTGCTCAGGCTTTGTCAACATTCAAGAACAAATTGACAGCACATGCTCCGCATCAGAGCTGCCTCCCTACATTCAAACATGTACACAGTTTGTCTTTAAAAACGTCTGGAGTTGGTTTGATCGCAGGTGCCATTCCTGTTTGATTGGCAAAGTGGGTCAAGGCAAACATACAATAAAATTAAGCTGCTCTTTAAAGCCAGATGCTTTTGACAGCATGCAATGTTTCATTGTCATCTTGTGGTAATGCTTTGTGTGCCTATGACTATTCAGCATTCTAAAAAGGAGGACAAAGACAGTGTTCAGTTGTTCTTTACCCTGCTACAACTACTCATTTCAGCTCTTTTATTCACAGATATGTGTTTTTTATGCCAGATATTTTCCCTGGCAAAATCTCTGTATGGATCTTTGCCAACTAGGTTACAACAGCCATCTGTAGTTCTTCTTTGTCCACTTCCTCTAAACCTTACAAGCCCTCTCTTTCTTTGTGCAGAACAAAGTTCTTACAGCCAGGTTTTAGCTCTTAAACCATCGTTTTTTTCCGAAACCAATTCAACATAAAGAGCTGGGTGGATTCAACAAAATAACATTGAGCTATATGGATTGAAAGACATAATAATAATTCATCCCATCTACCAAAATGCCTTCATATGGTTGTTTTTGATGGCAACAGTTAACACATGCTTGATATTCCAGTGAAAACACTGTGTGGGAGGTTAAATTATGAGAAAATTAATTTATTAATTTTGAATGTTAATTTTCTACATATTCTCAACCTGTAATTCCATTTCTATCCTCCTTTTTCTTCCCATAAGAATGGTGCGCCCATTTGTAAATTCCTGTCTCATCCACATCCAGCTATTTTTAGCTGTACAAAACAGCTTGTTTTGCTGCTTGATATTGCAAGTTGGTGTGTCATACCCTATTATTTTAATGTATTATCTTAATTATGAGCACACTGTTTTGTAGTGCAAACTGTTTTACCGTTTACTGCACATTGTTATTCTTCTCATTATTTCCATACAGCGCTAATGAACCGGAAGTCTCACCCATAGGCTTACTTTCACGATAAAATTTGATAGAGAAATATGCATTGTTTCACTAATTATTCGCTTAGCAATCGCTAAAGTTGACTAGAATTTGTTTTAGATTATGAGAAAGTATGTTACTGTATTTTTGGAAGCCTGTTTGAAACACTGCCGTTCACTTACTTGGCAGCAATGCAGGTGCCTTTTCAGACACCGTCAATGACTCACTGACCCAAACACATACCTGGAAAAAAACACCCAACCTTCTATAGTATGTCCCACCCTTTAAACAACTGCAAACATACTGAACGTGAACTACACTAAGCGGTTGTTCTTTTAAAACAAACAATAATCTTAGATATGATGTCTAAATTATAAATCTACAGTTTCACATTTCACTGATGCAGCTGTAAATGATCTCTCTGCTCGTCAGAGGTATTGCTTTCTTTATATACACGCGATTTGTTTATTCTAGTAGCATATCTTGTGTAGATGGATGTGTAACAGGTGAATGGCAACGAATTGATAGTAATAAATCGTGCAAGTTGCATTCAGATTTTAAATTCATCGCCTGTTAATTGTACCTGTTTTTATATTTTATAGTACTTCTATATCGGTGAAAAAGAAGCTTACATGTTAGTGTTTGCATGGATTGCAAATAACTCATACTGAAATAACTAGTTTACATTATTTGTGTATGCATTTGCTTAACAAAACAAGTCTGAAATACTTCAAATCTTTATTTTATGTTATGGTTACTTTTTTGTCATTTTCTAGTTGCGTAAAATGTTTTTAAAATCACTTACCGTTGGAGGTTTGAACCTGTGGCTGTTTCCGTCTGGTACCGGTAGGGAATGAATGCACACTACGCAGTATAAGACTGCAGCGAGAAGCTGTGCAGATCGCATCATCCTGATCGGATCCAGAGCAGCAAGCACCACCTGCGCGCCGGGCACTTTACTATACGAGCGTGAGGGGAGGCGGGGAGAGAGTGTGCGCCTGTCTGTCGAGCTTTACTCTGACCAAGTGCAGACTAGCCGAGGGATTTTATACTCTCTGATTTCTTTGTTCTCTTTTCTTCAAATTACACTTTTCTTTCAGGGGCTGGAGTGGCAAGTTCACCGGCAATCACGTGATCCAGCCCTCCATTCCTCTGGCGCGCTCCGTCGCGAGAGGGGCGACGGTGGGTAGAGAGCAGGATTGGTTTTCAGTGATGTGGGTTAGTAGGAGAGGTTTAGATAGTAAGTGTACTGTCGAAGAGTTGGATGAGGTAATGATACGCTGTTTTTGACATTTTGTCATTTGCTGTATTGACGACGTGTCTGCTTGCTAGTGTTGATCATTTTTAAAGTGCACCTGTTACATTTAACTCTCATGTTCTTTTGCATATTATATCTACTAATCTAATAATCCACTAATTAAAAAAAAATAATGCTTTTAAATTATTTTCAAATAAATTAATATCCACCTTCTAGTTCATTGTCTGAGAAATAACGAGTACTGCACGAGTAGTGCAGTAAACAGTACAACTGTTTGCACTACAAACTAGTGTGTTCATAATTAAGATAATACATTAAAATAATATAGTAAGACACACCAGTTTGCAATATCAAGCCACAAAAACAGCTGTTTTGTACAGCTAAAAATAGCTGGAGGCGAATGACACCGGCCGTGCCTGCTCTTACGGAAAAGATCAGATGGATATATACATATACGAGTAGAAGTTTCTTCATCAAAACAGATTTGGAGAAATTCTGCATTAGTGCATCACTTGTTCACAGGGATCCTCTGCAGTGAATGGGTGCCGTCGGAATGAGGGTCCAAACAGCTGATAAAAACATCACAATACTTCACCACATGACTAATCCATCAGTTAACATCTTAAAAATAAGTTTGAAGTAAACTAATGCACCAAGGTGTTTTAACTTTAAACTTTCACTTCATGCCAAAATAAGGTATCCATAATGCCTATTAATGTTTTGTCCAGTGAAAAGGTCCATCTTTTGTTGCCCTCTTACATTAAAATCCACCAAAATATTTGTTTAGAACTGTTTTGGAATGTTTTCGCATGTAAACAATGCTTGATCTGTGCACATTTCTCTCCTGATTCGGAAAAGACAACATTTTCACTGAAGATAGCTGTATTATGGATGGAGTACTTGTATTTGAACCACAAAGCAACAGTTTTGAGTCTTAATGATGAACTTTGCTTTACAAGAGATTAATTGATGAACTGGAATGTAAATTGTGAATTACTAAGATGTTTTTATGAACCGTGTGAACTCTCATTCTGACGGCACCCATTCACTTCAGATGATCCACTGGTGAGCAAGTAATGTAGAGCAGGTGCTAAATTTCTCCAAAAATTTCAGCATTTTTTCATTTTTGGGTGAACTATAGCTGTTTTCATCACCCCGTTTTTATGCGCATTTTGAAATATCGCATCAGAAACGAGTGATGGAAATGCCACATTTCGAATAAAAATCCCTTAATTTGCAAAAAAGTTTTTTATGCTCGCTTGAGGTGGTTTTGACTTGTGAAAAAGGGTTAATGCGAATAATGGGAGATGGAAACACATTTGCTGAATAAATTCCTCCATACGCATCAGAAAAAAATCATTTGACTTTGCGCTATGGGACGGCAAAAACCCGTCTAACCAGTGGACCGATCTCGTTCCACAGCATCTGAAATGTTGTTATGGTCATTCTGAAATGCCTGAGCAAAGTCTGTCGTCAAAGTATTTCAGTATAATTGTCTTCCATAACTCTTACACAACTGCGTTCCCAAACAGCAGGCATCCACTTCCGAAAGAAATGATCATGTGTTTCGTCTGCTTGCTTTGAGGCACAGGTAATTTATTATATATGAAAATTACAATATAAAGTGGTTTCTTCTACTTTTCTTAGTATTATATAGTGTCAGTTTATCAGGAAGTGACAATATCGTTCACTTTGACTTGTTGGATTAAAACGGTGCTTATTCGCAAATGTTTTATGTGATATTCCAATTTTTGCGCATAAGTTAAATTCGCAACTTTGGATGGAAACCTGGCTTATAAGAGACAGAAACAGGAGATTTCTTGTTTCCCGAGTAAAATCCAGACTGACTTTTTTGAGGTTAAAACAAAAGCTGTGTTCTGGATTTGGCACCGCTCAGAAAGTGGCATGCTTGATTTATCCACCTGACCTAAAAGCACCTGGCAATGAGAAGACACATTTCTCAGATGCCTCTGGTTAAAGCGCATGAACGGTGTCATTAGTGTTGAGTCCATTGTTGAGGAAATTGCTCGGGAAGCATCTGTAAATTAAAGGGCCTTGATCTCTTTTGAACAGCATTGGTCTAGGGGTGTCAACTAAGGAAGTTGTAGTTTTGAGGAGAGGTCTTACAGTACACTGTAAGTTGCACTGCATTGCATTGTGTGTTAGGGTTAACGGCAATGTCCGTAAAATTAATGGA
This sequence comes from Labeo calbasu, assembly GCA_019740295.1. NCBI lineage: Eukaryota > Metazoa > Chordata > Actinopteri > Cypriniformes > Cyprinidae > Labeo > Labeo calbasu. The sequence goes on along the minus strand of JAHKKF010525388.1, from coordinate 43,216 downwards.
TAATGATTTAAAAAACAGTGCATTTGATGTACCAGTGCCACGGAATAACTTTGTATTATCCTTTTAAAGTAAAGTTGACAATTATCACATTACTGCTTTGAAGAATCTCAGATATAAGTGTTTTTGATTCATTTTGATTCAAATCACAGTTTTGATTCGTTCATTTCAGTCACTATATAATTCTCATACTTTCATTTGAGCTTTTTTACAGTTTTAATGAATTTACTATTAAGAAAACGATAATAATAAAAAAGCAGTCTGAGTGTGCATTTGTCTAGTCTTTAATGTCTAGACAGCCCTTGACTGACTCATTTTGACCTACTCGAATGGCATTCTTCATCTTTGTGCTTATTTGCTGTGTACCAATTTAGGAGCACTGAAAATTAATGAGCTTGATTTTTCTTCTCAAACTTTTGGCAGCTTTTCATTTTGTTTTGAAAAAATCACTATATCACAGCTGAGCAGGATGGAGAAAATGCTGAAACGATATCTATATCCCGTTTTAGAACTCCTGCCAAATGAGTCAGACCCTTCTTTGTCTCTGTCACTGCGAACAAAGAGCCTTGTTTACTTTTGCTCCACGCATTTGGATCGAAACCAAGAAAAAAATTGCTATACGAAGCAGTTTTTGTAAAAGTGGGCTGAAGTTGGTTTTCAATAGCTGCCCTTGAAGGGATATTCATGCTTCTCTGATAAAAAAAAAACATTATTACAGATTTAAAAACCGATTTTCAGTTCTAAACTTCACTGGAAATAATCACAAAAGGATTTTATTTCAATTTAGTTTTGTCCGTTGAGTATTTCAAGCTATTTCAGAGAGCTTAAAGCTTAGATGTTACTTTTATTCTCAACACATTCTTTCCCTATTATCTCCTACCGTGGTTGTATTTTCCCTCACCGGTCTCCAAATCAGAGGCATTCATCTATTTTTTAAGACGTAGCTTCTGCACTGTCAAATTCAATTGTGCATAAAACATGAATCCTCCAATCCTTCTAAAACATTTTAGCACCATCCTGTGGATAAACATCCAAACATCCATCCCTTCATCCAGAACTCATTCTTCTCAAGGATTTCATCTACACTATCAAATACAAAGGTTCTTTATTGGCATCTGTGTTATCATGGAGAACATCCATTGAATCTTAACATTACACAAAAGGTTCTTAATAGTAGACAAAGCTTCTTTAAATGAAGAAAAACACTTTTATTGAAATCTTCTTTGGAGAAGATTCTTCTGTGGCATCGCTGGCCTTTTAGAATCTCCATTCCTCTTTTTTGCGTGTAGCCACTTCTCTCACACTAAACGCCAGGGTTTGTCAACCCTTTGACACCACCGGAGGGACCAACCACAACAAAGCCAATGAGACACATGTATAATCAATTATGTCTTCAGATAGCTGTTAGAAAACAAAAGGAAGACTGTCCAGACTTCCTTTAAAAACCATCAATCCACCTCACTTGGAGAGAACCACAATGAGGCAGACTCATCTCAAATAACAGGGTCACCAGTAAACCCCCAGTAGATGGGGCAGGGAGCAAAAACACATTTTATTTATCTCATTTTTCAGCCAGGCAGCACACTTTTAACAGCAATGCCATAGAAGAACATTTTGGGTTCCCCAAAGAGCCTTTCAGTTCTCTAAAGCACACTTTTCTTTGTGTGAAGAACATACAATAAATAAATGTTCTTTATTGGCATTTCTGGTTCAATGAAGAAGGTTCTTTGTAGTGTCTTTAGATTTTTTAAAAGGTTCTTCACACTAAGAAAACAAGTTTTTTAGCTTTTAGGTTACCCTTAAGGCTAAGGTAAGGTTACCCTTACCCTTTTAATAGGTTACCCTTAAGGCTATCTGTAAGTTAGTGTGCTCCAAAACAATGACAAAATTCGCATTTAGAAGAAATAAGCATTTTAAACTTACAGTCTCTAACTTCCGCCAATATGGATCAACGATTTTGATGACATCACCCTGCACTTCAGCTTCTCATCAAGCTTTCTGTCCAATCAAATGCTCTCTAGATTCCGACACACACGTCCTGCCTCATACATTATAAATAAACAAACGTTGAAGCTGCGGCTGAAATCCGTCACTTCTTAACAGAATTTTTATTTTCTGTACGGTGAATGGCACGTAGTGCACTATATAGGGGATAGGGAACAATTCAGACAGTGTAAATATGCTTTCCGTTGCTGCGAACGAAGTCTGGTTTCGCTTTGTGTCACGTGAACGCCGCAGTGCGTAAACACTCTGCTCCGGTTCAGTGACACGATAGCACGGAGTGGATCATATGCGTGACATGAGGCTGACCACAAAATGTATCAGACACATTTAAATTCTACACAGAATGCTATTTTATTTATAGCTAATGCGATATGGATGAGATTATGGCTGTCATATGCTTTCAAATGTGGCTTTTCGCCGTGCTCAACAGCTGGACACTAGCTGTGATATAAACGTAACGCTATTGGCTATCAAAAAAAAGGGGACGGGACTGCTGGATATGCTGGATGTATTGAAATTATGTCAACACATAGAATAAAGTTGCGTGTTTCAAGGCACTTCAATGGACCTTTAAAAGCGTATTGCTAATCGTAACAACCTTTTAGAACATTTAAGGTTCCATTAATGTTAAAGGTTCTTCACAGAACCATAGATGCCAATAAAAACCTTTATTTATTAGACTGCAGGTGTGCAAACCTGGAGCGATCAGAAAAAGGCATAAGGACAGGTTGTGAATTCGCTTCTGTTTGCACTATCAGCTCAGTGTGAACGCTATATACCATGTCAATAGACGCTACCACATCTACTAAAGGTACGTCCATCTTAACAGCACCTAATATTTACCTCAGACTTACTCACACTTTGCTGCGATGGCCGTTTTGTAAGCTTAACTGTAATACAGAGAGCTGTAAAGTTAACAGCCTCCTTGTAAAAAACCTCTACTATTTAACATTCAAAGCACATTTATATCAAAGTAAGCAAACAGGAAAATCTCTATAGATGCTTTTCAAATTTGCTTTTTTCCTTTTTACGCCATTATTTGATGTTTTGGCCGTAAACATACAGTAGGCATGTCTACTCTCTCTCTCTCATCTGCACACCTGCGAAAATCAAAGTCAGCATCTGCAAGGGGTCATTAGGGAGGAGATCTTTAGGCTTCCCATCATTGCAATAAGCTGTGGTTGAATCACATAATCACTGACACCCAGCCACATTGATCTGTTTAAGAGAGTGGCTGCCTAATGATACAAATCATGTCATTGTACACACTCCCACAGCCTTCCCAGCAAGGTCATAAATGTTTAAACCTATCAAGGACGTTTGCAATATCAACAACCAGCTCTTAATGTAACCCGAGCCTGTAATGTTTAGAAGTAAATGGAATGCAAATGTGCCTTTTGACATACAACACTTGAACTCCATTTTATAAGGTGTCTGGTAACACTTATTGTTTTGCCCTTCCATGAATTATAGTCCTTTATTTATTCCTCCAAAAATAGTTGTGTCGTGTCAAAATGAATGAATTGTGAATGGCAGCTTTAAGTTCTTCCCAGGAGGGGAATGCATGTTTTTGTGGTAAAAGTCAGATTTGAGGAGGCCCTGCAAATGATTCATGAATCACAAAGCACACGATCTTGGATTTATACCTTCTCCAGCTGGTTCTCCTCCACGAGTGATTATGGTGTGTTCGTACAAGACCTGAAATGACACAGAGCACATATTAAACATATGAGATTATAATATACGCAGCTGCACTACTGCTCAAAAGTTAGGGTCAGTAGGAGTAACTTTTTAAAAGAAATTATTACTTTTATTCAGAAAGAATTCATTAAACTGATCAAAAGTGACAGTAAATATGTTTACGCTGTTACAAAACCTATTTTAAATAAATGCTGTTTTATTAAACTCCCTGTTCATCAAATAATCCTGTTTATTTTTTAATTAATTAAAAAAAATCATCATATATATTAAGCAGAACAACTGTTTTCAACACTGACAATAAGACTGGAGTAATGGGTGCCAAAAATTCAGCTTTGTCATCACATGAATTAATTAGATTTTAAAATATATTCAAATAGAAAACAGTTATTTTAAAAGGTAATAATATTTTGCAATATTACTGATTTTACCATATTTTTTAATCAAATAATTGAAATTTTCTTCAAAATTCTTAAAAAAAATAAATAAATCTTGACCCCAAAACCTTTAAATGGTTGTGTATGATTTATATTTAATTGATCTATATTATGTTTACCTTAAGGCATGCTGTCATAAAGATCAATGTGTTTTTACTTAGCTGTATCTTTCATTTTGCCAGGCTATAATTATAGAATTTCTCAACAGCTTTATGGTATACTTAAATCACCTTAAAAATAAAATATTTTCAGGAATAATAAGAGTGAAATACGTGACAAGTAGCCCCGATCCTGCACTTTTGAGATAAAGTGCATGAATTCTCTCTGCATAGTCTATGTGCATTAAATTTAGATTTCTTTGGGTGAAATCCTTCCCTAGAGAGTTTGAGCTTATTTAAGTAATTATTCCTCAGACAAGGTTCAAAGCAGAAAGATAGCCTGGCTCAATGACTCGTAGTTTTCCTGCTAAATTAGTATTTTATCACCAAAAACACCCACAGCATTGTGAAATTTGATTACAGAGTAGAACGAACTTGTGTCTGCGGTTATAGGTGGGTTAAACGGGTGTTACTGATTGCGACAAGCTCTTTGTGTCAGTGCCAAATGTTTAAAGCGTTTATATATTTTGGGAGTGCAGCTCTTTAGGATTCAGTGGTTTGTAACAGGTGGGTATCACTAATGACGCTTAGGGAGAGAAAGTTAACAGTGGAAAAAGATCATACAACCAAAACTACCTGAAGCCTCCCTTTTTTTCTCTGTGCCCCATGGGACTTTTCAATTATAAGGAATCCTGTGAAGAAATTACAATGCTGGAACCTTCACATCCCACCAGGATCATGAACCTTTGGGGTAAGAATGGCATTCAAAAGACTCTTCTAGTGCATAAGGATGTGTATAGTTTATATTTGTCGTGGATGTCAGCAAGTAATAATCTAGCGCTCTTTATGCTTATCACGTAGGATTTGGCTTTATATTTAAGCATTCAAGGTATGTATTTGATCAGTATGTGTATGCCATTCTTTACCAGTTAAATCTATATAGGCTGCATACCAGAAAGCAGCTGTTAATTATGTGTTTATTTGTGAAAACTATGTTGATTAAGAATAATAAAGCTAAGATTTCAATCATGAGGACAAGGAGGTTCAAAACAAGTTTCTTTTGTGCTGTTGTCAGCCTATTTCTCGGTTGCGGGGCCCCCTCGGTCTGATAAAATGCAAGCCAGACTCCTCAAAAACTCCACCATGGAAGCAGCTTCAACCAGACCCCTGAGGCTCTATTAAACGTCACTCAGTGGAAACATGAAAGAAAGCCCCGTGGAAATGAATCATAGCCTCTACCCCTCCTCACCCTGATCCCTCCATCCCATGTGCCCGTGACCACAAGAAAGAGCGTGGTGGAGAAGGAGTGGAGGTTATAAAACACACGCTGACTTTGTGCAGCTTATTATTTAGCAGTGATGCAAGATGCAAATGTTGGCGCGGTTATATATCTGTGATTTATATTATTATAAATACACCAATCTTCTTATTTGGAACAACATGTTGCTGCAAATGCATAAAATAAACATTTATTTAATAAATGCTTTACCTGTAAAAGCATAATGTGAGTATAAACTGACTGCTGATAATAATCATTATTTTGTGATGAACTACCAAGAAAAATCCACCACAACGAACAAAACATTTGTACTAGCAACAATTCGGCATTACAGTAATAATAATAAGAGTGTTTTCATAACACTTCATCAATTGGCCATATTGGTGACACTGAATATAAACAATGCCACTGCACCAAACGAAACTCGCATATTTTGTTGATTATTGCTGCTGAAAATGGTCAATTATTGTCATGTTTTGGACTATAATAATCAGTTGGACTGGGAAAAAACATTTACAGTATTATAGATGGCCAAAATTGATAACAAATCAAGTAAAAGAGTGCAAAAAACTGTCTGAGGAACAAAAGGCGTTTGTGGTTGGCCAAACTGAACCAGGATTTCCAGGGCAAGAATCTTGACAGCATTTGTGTTTGTTCTATTCATGTCCAGTCAGGTAGGTGAAATATTAGGTTAATATCTTCTCTATATGATTTAGCAGCTTTCACACATTTTTTTTCCCTTTTAGACAGCATAAATTAGCAGAACATCTATTCAGTATTACATTTACCATACAGTCCATGCTGTTGTTTACATCCGAGTTTTGCCAATATGACCACGCATCCGGGTAACTGACCAAATCCTGAGGTAAGTGCAAACCCTCTACTACTGAACTCATCTGAGGTAACTTTCACTGTAATCGATAACTGTGATGCAATATTCACCAGTTGTGTTTGTATGAAATGAGTAGGGATTTTAATTCATTAATTAGAACCGAGTATTCCAGGACACATGCAAAAATTGAGCAATTACTTACAATGTGTTGTTGAAAGTAAAAATAACTTCCTTGTTTACAGTCCCGTTTCAGTTTTTTTCAATTTAAAAGTCTTTACTGCCGACTCACTCATAAAAAGTCTTTGTAGCCATCTAATGGCGGAATAATGTAACTAAAACACACGGTTTCCCAATGGACCTTTCTCACATTTCCCGGTTTCTCATAGCGGAAGTCGTCGTAGTTGGGTAAAATCCGAGAGCAATGAATAGGAGAGTACCACATATATATTAATGCAAATATATTTTTGCATTAATATTTGCTCAAAAAGCAAAAGAACAACTAAACGGTAGTGTTTTCACAACTTTCAATCAAAGGAAAAAAATTATGCTAGACTGATATCGGCAATCAGAGGAGAGAACAATGTCAAATTTATGGTCCCTCTCATAGACGCGGTATTAGAAACACCCTCGAATAGCGTTAACTAGTTTTTTTGTAACTTGATGAAAAGGTGATATAATACAAAGTATAGTGTTATAAATGTACATACATATTTTTAAAAATTTAAATATAAAAAACTTTAAAGGATTTATGATGATGATGACCGTTGAAACGCATCATCACAGGCTTGTGAAAAGGGTCCATACTAGTATTAAACACATCAAAGCAAATTTTCAAATAGATGTTATCTTTATTAACAAACCCCATATATGAAGTCTAAACAAGTACTTCTCACCTAAAAAATCTTAAAACTACATTCCCCGACTCAAAACAGTTTTATTTATAAAATTATAGTGGATTTGGGTGCCCGCCAAGACACTTGTGAGAAATACTGCACAAACAGTTGAAACGCGGTTAGTTTTGATATCACTACAATAATCACACTCCTCTCAGCCAATCAGATTTGAGGACCAGAAGGAACTGTTGTGTAATCAGATTTATCTAAAGACTGCATGTTGGTGTTTACAGAACACAGTTTTTAACTAAAAACTGAAAACGTTTTGTGATGGGTTTCAAAGTGCACATTTTTGAAAAACGATACTATTATTGTCGTGTGTGATTCTAAGAAGTTTACTATATAATACTAATTTTTTACTATCCATTTAACATGTTAGCAAGTGTATATGCATAGCTAGTGTTTTAAAATCTGTTCACAGTTAGTTAAAAGTTGTGTTGTGTAGTGCAGTTCAGCCAGTAATCACAATGTTTCGTAGTATTTAAAGAGTCCACATAAATTACACTGCACTATTTACAAAGAAGAAATGCTGATACAACCAAAAATCACTGTGGCCAGGTAATTCCCAGTTCCCTTTGTTTTCCCAGGTCTGGGATTTTTTGTTTTTAATTGCTTTTTAGACTTTGTGAATCATTCTGGAATTCACCATGAGTGCCTGTGGAGATCAGATGCACACAATCTCATCACAGACCATATGGACACACTATTCCTATTGAGCTCTAATGGCTCTTTAAGTTTAATCTCCTATAAACTGAGTAATATAGAAGCGCAACAGACCACCTATCGTGGTGAAATAAGTCAGAACCTTATACAAAGTCTAATGCATGCTGAATCACTGCCTGCCATCTGAGATTGGGATGTGAATCATGCCAATTTAAGTAAATTTGAGCTCCCCACACCACACACTAAACAGAAATTATCAGGCCAGCTGTAACCACAGCACAATTTTGGGCATTATTTGTGCTGTTTTTATCAACATGTTTATGTCCACGCAAAGCATTTTAGGCAAATTACACTTTTCCATTTCAGATTACAATTGCTTCTCAGAGAAAAACAAGATTATAGAACATGCCGTGTGTAATTTAGGAATTTAAAGGAATAGTTCCCAAAAAAATGACAATGCTGTCATCATTTACTTACTCTTATGTTAATACAAAACCTGTATGACTTTCTTGCCTGGAAGAAATATCTATACTATGAAACCAAATGCCAAAGACAGCACCAGTTTTCAGAAGGGGGAAAAAGGAAAAATTAGAGCTTGGGAATTTGGTGGCACAATAAGTTTAAAATAACATGAGGTAAATTTTGATAGAATGGTTGTTTCTGCAAGACACTCTGGGAGAAATCTGGACATTAATAGGTTAAATTTTCTTTTCCAAAAAGACGAATAGCCAGTATTCTTCCTGTTATTTCTCAACTGAAAAATAAAACTGCATCATATTTTTTAAGAAACAATAAAAGAATCTCATATAAAATCTCTATAAAAGCAGATGTTGCAATAAAACATAACAGATTTAAAACGGCCTCTTTTTTTCCCCCTAAACATCTTTCCCCCTCTCGATTTTGTGCAGAACTGAAATTTTGACAGTTCAAAAGGCTCTGAGTTCACAGCGATGCTTCCAATTCCAAAATTTTACTGCCATCTAGTGGGAATACTTGTTATATAAGATGATGTACCACTTAAAATGTTTCTTTTTGTTTAGAAAAGTTCTTGTTAACCAGTAAGATTTTTCATGTTTTTTAAACAAGTGCTCAACAAGCCTAAATTTATTTGATCCGAAGTACAGCAAAAACTGTAATTTTGAAATATTTTTACTATTTAAAATAACTGTTTTCTATTTGAATATATTTTAATATGTAATCTATTCTTGTGATTTCAAAGCTGAATTTTTAGCATAATTACTCGTTACACAGTCCTTCAGAAATCATTCTAGTATTCTGATTAAAAAAAAAACAAACATTTATTATTATTATGTTGAAAACAGTTGAGTATAATTTTTTCAGGATTCTTTGACGAATAGAAAGTTCAGAAGAACAGCATTTATCTGAAATCAAACTCTTTTGTAACATTATAAATGTCTTTATCATTACTTTTGATCAATTTAAAGCATCCTTGCTAAATAAATGTATTTTATTTAGCAAAAAAATATATTTTCAATGATATAGTGTATAATGTTACAAAAGCTTTTTATTTAAAATAAATGCTGATCTTTGAATCTTTCTATTCATCATCCTGAAAAACGAAAAATGTTTCTTGTACAGCAAATCAGCATATTAGCCTATGATTTCTGAAGGATCATGTGACACTGACGACTGGAGTAATGATGCTGAAAATGTAGCTTTGATCACAGGAATAAATTACAATTTAAAATATATTCAAATAAAAAGCAGTTATTTAAAATAGTAAAAATATTTTACAACATTACTGCTTTTGCTGTATTCTGGATCAAATAAATGCAGGCTTGGTGAGCAGACGAGACTTTTTAAAAAAAAATTAAAAATCTTACTGTTCGAAAACTTTTGACTGGTAGTTTATAAGAAATGTTCGAATTTGATGAAAAAGACGAACAAAATGGGAAAAAAAATACTTTTAATCATTCTACATGAAATCTAGCATAAATTGAACGTCATCTTAAAAGAGAAAAGAAAATGTTCTACTGTTCTACAATGGTAGTTTAGAAAATTGTACAAATGGAACGGTTACACATATTACGTTTACATAAAATACAATTAATCGCATATAGCAAAAGAAAAAAGAAAAGAAAAAAAGAAACGCTGCTCTTTTCTAGAACACTGACGCGCGCATGCGCCGCGAATGTATAACCACACAAGGTCAAAGGCACGTGTGTCTACCGGTTGTCATTCGGTAGTCTGTGCGTGGACAGAGTGGATTTAACTACCTTCGAGCTTGTTTTCGACTTTATAATAATAACTGGGGATTGAGTGAGGTTACGATCTTTTAAAATGGCAAGAGGAAGTCGCAGTCGTCCTTCACCGGCACCAGCGAGGTATCTCAGACACTTTGGCTGATAGTTTTGTAACGCACACTGTGTTAGCGAGCTGCAAGCTAACTTTGACTTTATGTAGGGGGTACGTTAGAAGATATGAGAGCGGCACTCAAGAAAAACACTAGACTTTTTATAAAAACATTAGACTGAATGTTTGTTTGCTTATTCCTTATGCGTATCCCAAATACATCCAGAGACGTAGGTAAAAGGTCAAACCAAAAAATGTTATTCCATAGTTACCAGGAGTGGAAACCTCTTTAGTATTTATTTATTTATGCCTAATGTCTGTCATTTGATAGCCTATGACGCAAACCAGATTTAAGACTTTATCTTCTTTCCATCTGAAGTTGCCAAAAGCAGCTCAAAGACATCTGCATCACATGATACGCTGATTCAGGTCAATGTGGAATGTGTTCTTTATATCCTGTTTTCTATGTATATCCTTTACAAGGAATGTGCTAAGATGGGTTGCATAGTCACATCAGCGATTTTAAACTTGGTTATTCTATAACACGTTTCACCTTGTTTTCATTTCAGTGCTCCTGCCCCATCCTATGCTCCTGCCCACGCACCACCACCACCTCCTCCAATGGCAATGGCCCCTGCCACGGCCCAGCCCAAGCAGCCAGGTCTCATGGCCCAGATGGCCACCACAGCTGCCGGAGTGGCAGTCGGCTCGGCCGTAGGTCACGTGGTGGGCGGTGCGCTCACAGGTGCTTTCAGTGGAGGAAGCAGCAGCAGCTCAGAGGCACCCAAACCAGCACCCACATATCAGGTGATACCTGAAAAATGCTGTTTTTCTGTGTGAGAATAATGGCGCAAACTAATAAGCATGAAAGTGGTTACATCCCCTCATCTTGTATTAATGCTTGCAGGAGCCCTCACGACTTCCACCCTCTCAGTCTGGCCCATGTCTCTTTGAGGTGAGGCAATTTTTGGACTGTGCCACGACTCAGGCTGATCTGAGCTTGTGCGAAGGCTTTAATGAAGCTCTTAAGCAGTGCAAACTTTCACATGGTAAGCTTCTTGTCAACACAGACATAAGACATGATTCTTATGTAGGACAGAGTGCTAACATGCAACAAGTTATGTTAATCTCACAGACAACACAAATAAATGACAAATGGGATAGTGATGTTTGAAAGTGCTTGAAATTGCAAATACTCAAGAATGAAATGAGAGATACAAATACATGAATGTACTATTACTAATAAAAACCTGTTGTCCTTGGCATGACCTTCTGGTATTTTGTCCCTTTAGGTGTAACATCTCTGGTGTGATGGAGAACGTGGAGGATCTTAACACTAAATGTAGTCAAAAACTATTGGTCCAGCTTATTTTCAGCAGTTACTGTGACTTATGTTTATAGTTGTGAAATACACATTGGTTCTTTTGAATGTCTAATCATGTAAATGAGGTTGTACAATTAAAGAGATGCTATTTATCTTTTTTCTTTGATTGTTATTTAAGTATGGCGCATGTCATTCATGTCATCATCCTGTTTTGTTGTGTATCTTTTAGGAACATTACATTGTTTTACACTACCAGTCAAAAAGTTTTGAACAGTAAGGTTTTTTTAATGTCTCTTCTGCCTGCGTTTATTTAATCCAAAATACAGAAAAAGCAGTAAAAGTCTGAAATATGTTTACTATTTCAAATAACTGTTTTCTATTTTGAATATATTTTAAAATGTCATTTATTCCTGTGATTTCAAAGCTGAATTTTTAGCATCATTACTCCAGTCACACAATCCTTCAAAAACCATTCTAATATTCTGAATTCCTGCTCCAAAAACATTTATTATTATTTTTATGCTGTAAAACAGCTGAGTAGAATTTTTTCAGGGTTCTGTGATGAATAGAAAGTTCAGAAGAACAGCATTTATCTGAATAGAAATTTTCTATAACATTATAAATGTCTGTATCATCACTTTTAATCAATTTAAAGCATTCTTGCTAAATGAAAGTATTAATTTCTATTATTTCTTTCACTAAAAAAATAGCAACTCCAAGCTTTTGAATGGTAGTGTATAATGTTAGAAAAGATTTTTATTTCAGATAAATGCTGATTTTTGGATCTTTCTATTCATCAAAGAATGCTAAAATAACGTGCTCAACTGTTTTTTAAATATTGACCATAATAAAAAATGTTTCTTAAACAGCATATCAGCATATTAGAATGTTTTCTGAGGATCATGTGACACTGAAGACTGGAGTAATGTAGATTTAATCACAGGAATAGGCAGGCAGTTCTTTTAACCCTTTAACTGTCACTCCCATTTTTGAACAGACATAAAAATGCACTATCCAGATATTATAAATTTTTATAATTCATGAATGAAAACATTTGTAATATGATTGTGATGTACATTTTCCACGGTAATGCAATGTCTGATTTTAAAATGCCTTTCAATTGATGAATTTTAAGATTTTACGTTTTGAGCTGATATATAATTTCTTATGATTTCTAATTTGTGAAAGGGAAAAAGGCAATGAAGAAAGTCTTTTATGACAAAGGTCAGAACTCATGTTATGACGTAGATTTTTTTAGGTGTCACTCTTGACATATATTAATCTATTACTTTTCCTACATAATTTCTAACACAAAAATATGGTAAAATATCTATTTAGGAGTCTTAGACCTTTCCAACGATGTATAGTTTGTCATGATTAGATTAGGATTTATTTGTAATATGGTGTAGTAAACTTAGGCGTCCCACAGGGGGGACGGTGACATAGTAAAAATATTTTACAATATTACCTTGGTGAGCAGAAGAGACTCCTTTAAAAAAAAAAAAAACATTAAAAATCTTACTCTTCCAAAACTTTTAAATGGTATTGTATGTGCATAGGGAACAGGTCCATTTTGATAAACTCTTGTGTCTAATAGAGTTACAAAACTAAAGGCTGATAACTAGTTATATCACACTCTTTCCAAACTAAATTTGCACAGCAGGTTTTATTACACAATCTCACTGTGTTTGTCTGAGGACAACAATATTGATAGCATTTCACAAGAAAAAACAGAGAATTTTAGTTGATATGCAGCATAGACACACTATTTTCTAAAATAGCAATTATAGCAATAATAATTTTGATAAACAGTCCTTAATTTGCCTTTTTAAATCTCATTCATATTTTGCCGAAAGCTCAAGAGGCGTGAAAGGAATTTGGCACGCTGCCCAATCACAGAGCTCGGTGAACAGGCGTCTCCGTCCTTCAACCAATCAGAGAAAGCGGTTTATCACAAGGAAGCAAAGCCACAACGAGCCATTCTCACACTGGTCAGCAGCAGTAACTGTCATAATGCCATTCATAAATGTAGAAACTAATTTACCTGCAAGCAGTTTTCCAGAAGAGTTGCTGAAAAAACTATGTTCTACATTGGCTGCAGCTTTGGGGAAACCGGAGGACGTAAGTATTGTAGCATTAGCTCTGCAACGGTTCTCTCTTCACGTTAAATGTTGACCTTGATCATGGATCTTAAAAATCTGTCGTCGTGTAACTTGCATGTCTTCAGAGGATGAATCTGGTGGTGAAGACTGACCTGCCGATGATGATCGCGGGGTCCTGCTCCCCGTGTTTGTTGATGTCCTTGTCTGCCATAGGAGTGACTGATACTGCGGAGAAAAACAAGGAGCATAGCGCCAAAATCTTCCAGTTTCTGACAGAGGAGCTTGGACTTAGCGATGATCGGTAAATCAATTAAAAAGACGGGGAAAAACAGGGTTGAACACACTTTCAATGTACTGGTTGCTTACGTAACTTAACATCTGGCGACTTGTTTGAAGGTTATAATGAAGTGCTTAAAATCAAGTAAACAAAAAGTAAACTTTTAACAAATACACATTTAAAAGTTAGTATTTCTATTTGAAAGCCAGAGGTTGCACTTACGTCGCGTTTGGTCAGGTAGCCAGATTGTGCGGCCATATTGGAGATACTCGGATGTAAACGATGTACTACAGAAAAAAAAAACGTGTGGAAGCTGCTAAATCATATAGAGAAGGACTTAGTAATCAATATTTTGACAAACTAAAGTTAATAGGTAGTAAAGATACGAACAAACAATATAAATAAAGATATTAACTTAATATTTTACCTACCTGACTGGAATTGATGAGAACATACATGAATGTTGTTAAGATTCTTGCCCTGGAAATCCTGGATCAGTTTGGCCAACCACAAACGCCTTCTTTCCTCAGACAGTCTTTTGCCACTCTTCAATCATTTTTGCCAGTTTATAGTTCTCCAAATGTTGGTCCGACCGATTAGTACAGCCCAAAACGTGAAAATAATTAACCATTTTCAGCAGCAATAATCACCAAATTAGCAAGTTCCGTTGAGTTCAGTGGTATTGTTTCAATTCTGTGCCACCAATATGGCCGATTGATGACTTGTCATGTAAACGCTCTGTTGTTGATTGACTTTGCATTAATGGGCGTGTCTGTTTTTGTCTAATAAAATGCCTAATGGAATGATAATGTCCCTCCCCCTTAGTTATAAATCCCACCTGGCACTGTAGCAAATGAGCATTAATTTTTCATGGAGACACTGTTTCAAAATGGGAATGAAATGGTTTAATTTGCATTAAAAAGGACTTGTGATCAAGCTATAGTTTGTGTTATAAAAATATAATCTCCTGATTTACTTTTTCTTCTGTCTTCTGTTGCAGCATTTTGATCTTGTTCTACCCTCTGGAGCCATCGCAGATTGGAAAGAAAGGAACCGTGATGAGCTTCTTATAAGACTTCACATTCTTTTTTTGAAAGTGAATTTTTATGTGATTCCTGTTTGGGATTCAACTAGCTGGATATGCATTGCTCCTGGGTGATAGGAACATTAGTTCTTATAGGATTAAGAATATATCCTGATTTTCTTAAATAGTATCCTTTGATTCAAAAATAATCACTTTACTAAAATATAAAATGCATTTAGCATTTTGATAGCAAATCAAATAATGGATTGGATGTGTCTGTTTTTAGACAATACGTAAAATAAGTTGTAAGAGTTAAATGTATGAATTGAATAATGCGTTACATTGGACCAGTGTTTGTCACTTTTCCTGATAAAATGCCATCTTAATCAATTTATCTACGGGTCAAATCAGACCATAATCACCAGCTAACAAAAGCCATAGAAAATATCCATAACCAGTGTAGTCAGTTAAGGTCTAACAGTCAGTTTGGATTTGCACAGATGTCAGTTGCATAGCACAGAGTATACAAAATGTCTTTTCTCACTAATTGCCTTTATCATCAACTGTGTTTGTCAAGTATGTTGATTCAGAAATTTGTTAAAAATAAATGGGGGAAAACCCATTCATGAATAAAAATTAATAAAGCATCTGTGTAATTCATTCAGGGGGTTTGGGATGATGTAAAGCAGCAGTAGACAAACAGGTTGGATCTATGTGTTTCATGGTTTGAGAAGAAACGAATACTCACTACTTTTGCACAGAAATAAACATTTTGATTTTGAACATGATCTTTTCACACTGAAGACAACTGAGGGACACATATACATCTCTTGCAGAAGGTTCAAATACTCACTGATGCTTCGGAAGGAAAAACAATACATTAAGAGCTGGGGGTTAAAACTTTGAATTTGCAGGTCATGGTATATTTAACTTATTTTGTCTTCTGAGGAACATGTAAGTAACCTCTGTAGGTTCTAAAGGGGAGTACTAAATGAAAAAAATATATTTAGGCAAAATAAAAATGTACATGTTCAAAAGATTACACCCCTGACTCTTAATGCATCGTTTTTCCTGCTAAAGCATCATTGAGCATTTGAACCTTCTGTAATAGAGGGTATGAGTCCCTCAGTTGTCCTCAGTGTGAAAAGATGAATCTCAAAAGCATACAGTCATTGTTGGTAAAGGTTCAAATACACAAAAATGCTAAAAACAAATAATCTGTGGGACCTGAAGGACTTTTCTGAAGAACAGCGGGCAGTTTAACTGTTCAGGAAAAACAAGGGACTTATGAACAACACAGGTAACAACACAATATTAAGAATTAAGTGTATGTAAACTTTTGAACAGGGTCATTTCTATAAATTCAGCTATTATTTTCTCTTGTGGACTACATGTGAATGTCTTTTATGTGAAATATCTTATTCAGGTCAGTACTAAAAAAAAT
The DNA here is from genome assembly GCA_019740295.1 of Labeo calbasu. Classification (NCBI taxonomy): domain Eukaryota; kingdom Metazoa; phylum Chordata; class Actinopteri; order Cypriniformes; family Cyprinidae; genus Labeo; species Labeo calbasu. Next base: position 26,831 of record JAHKKF010525388.1, on the reverse strand, counting down.
AACATTATTTTGGTAAAATAATTAACTTTTTTTTGTAGGTGTATGTAAACTTTTGACTTCAACTGTAATACGTTGTAATTGTTAAATCATTTAATAAATTTGTTAATGTATATTGTAAAATGATTTTTAAAGTCTTTAAAGTTTTAAAGTCATAAATGTATTATTAGTATAATATTTAAGAGTATCTGTGTCTTAGTTTTAGAGAAAAAATACTTACTTAATACCAAAGTTCCGAGAGATGGCGCTAATTGCATAAGAGAAGAATGAAGAAAAAAATGATTTAAAGTTTATGGCAAAACACAAAGTTCTCGTTTTATAATCGAATTATAACTCTTCAAAGCTTGATTAATTAAAGTATTATCAATATTAAGTCATTCTGTGTTCTTTGTGTTAAAATTCCACCCACTCACGATGAGATGGATCCATTTTCCCCCAGTTGGCAGAGAGTTTTATGTGCAGAGTTCAGCGGGGTGTGGTGTGTATTAGCAGCAGCTAGTAGGCGAGACTTGTACAACAGGTCACTGTCATTTCATTGCAGTTTTCACTGGGTTGTGTTTTAGTGTAGAAGTCATATACTTGCAAGAAAATGTCTTTGGAAATGTATTTGGATCTCTTTTCGCAGCCCTGTCGCTCTGTTTACATCTTTGCCAAGAAAAACAACATCCCGTTCGACTACAAGAAGATTTCGCTTTTTGAAGGTATAATATCGTGTTATCTAAAACCGTGTTAAGTTCAAGTGCAGTTTACTTCGATTTTTGCAGCTTTCATCAAAACTTCTTTAAAAGCTTAAAGACTTAATATTGCAAGTTCTTCATTTTATAATGAAAAGCAGGCTTTTTCCCCTTTTTGTTGTATTTCTGCTATGTTTGAGGAAATTGTGGTTGGACAACAGCATGCGATCCTTTATTGATATAGGCAGATGTGGCTACATGTATTACATGATTTAATGCTGTGATTGAAGCTAATCTAGCAGACAGTTACGTCGTTCCTTTTACATTGTGCCAACTGTTTGCATTAAAGACCACCCTATATTATCACATGAGTATTTTTCCAAAACGTAAATATGAGATCTGTTCCTCAGGTTATCAATATAGTGAAGAGTTTGGGAAAATCAACCTGCTAAGAAAAGCACCAGCAATCAAAGATGGAGATTTTTGCTTGGCTGAAAGGTATGTTGTCAGTGGATAACAAGTTATTCCTTGTTTTAATCTGAATTCAGAGTAGTTTTAATAGTATTTTCCTTTGACTCTCTATTATCCATAACAATATTCAAAGGTCCCAAAGTCTTATTTTTTAACGTATAACTTTAAAAAAAAGTAACTAAAGTAATTCAAATCAAAACAGTTATTAGATTTTTGTTGTTGTTTATTTAAAAACTAATACTAATACCGATTTCGCTTATTTTGTGCATTTAAATCATTTGAAGTCATCTTGAGGCCTGTTGGAAATTTGCCGAAGCCCTAGATAAATATGAATGCAAGAATCAAGTTTCACCTGTTGTTTGTTTTGTGTCTTTTGTGAAACTGTTCATTGTGTAAATGAACTCTTATTTCCTGTAGTGTTGCAATTATGATGTACCTGGCTGAGAAGTTCCACACTGCAGACCACTGGTACCCAACTGACTTGCAGAAGCGTGCTAGAGTAAATGAATATCTATCATGGCAACACTCTGCTATACGGATACATGGATCCAAAATGCTCTGGTTCAAGGTGAGTGAAGTGTATTTATTTTAATTCAAAGGTACTGTGCTTTGTGACCGTGTGACTGAAGCCTGCCTAGTCTTTAGAATTGCTAACTTTTTTAGTGTAATTATTTATAAATGGAATTAAATGGTTTTCTTGCATTGCTGTAGCTCTTGATTCCAAAAGCTCTAGGGACTGAGGTCCCTAAGGAAAAGATGGACAATGCAGTAGAGGATTTTATTGCATCACTGAACCTTTTTGAGGAGAAGTTTCTGCAAGACAAACCGTTCATTGTTGGTGATCAGATCTCATTAGCTGACCTGGTTGCTATTGTGGAAATCATGCAGGTATTTATGCAAATTATTCAGTTTTGGATTAAGCAATATTATAAGGCAGATGATAAATGACCATCGATTTATACTTGATAACGCCTTTTTGTTTCAGCCTGTAGGTGCTGGTATGGATGTGTTTGAGGACCGACCCAAGCTCAAGGCATGGAAGGACAGAGTCAGAGCAGAAATTGGGGCTGAGCTTTTTGATGAGGCCCACCAGGGAATCCTCCATTGCCAGGAGGCAGTGAAAACCATGGACCCCAAAATGTTGGAGCACTTTAAACCCAAAATTTTGAGATATTTCCTCTCATAAACAAACTGGTAGACATTGTTGATTAAAACAGCCAGTTATTCATTAAAAAAGTACTTTTATAATTTTCTAAATACACTTTGCATTTTGTGTAATCACTAAGAATTAAATCAGCTTAAATTGTATGTGACATTTAGTCTTTGTCATATTTCATTGAATGAATGCAATAATCATCAATGTTTCTGTGTACATGACCTCATAAAAAGAAGCAAACTGTGAAATAGCACGTTTCCAGCTGTGTTCGCTCTCGAATTCTGAATTGCTGCACTCACTGTGACCTTATCGTGTAAAAAGCTAGTGCAATAACACAGAGACACTCAATACAGCATTGTTTCAGAAAATCACTTAACACCCATGGGAAGGAGCTGGGAGGAATGTTTCCTCCCTCTGTGTTTATGGAATGTAATCAGATATTATATGGTTTCCTGCAGAATACTCTGCACGATAGGGAATGCTACATGAAACATACAGTCAGCCTTTTTAATTAAATCTCTCTGATACTGTCAAAAAAATGTGTCTTTTGTTATCAGTCTCTGTGGTGTATTTACCCTCTTCTCTACAAGAGTTACACTACCAGTCAAAAGTTTTTGAAGATTTGTAATGTTTTTTAAAGAATTCTCTTCTGCTCAACAAGCCTGCATTTATTTGATTCAAAATACAGCAAAAGCAGTAATATTGTGGAATATTTTTACTATTTCAAATAACTGCTTTCTATTTGAATATATTTTAAAATGTAATTTATCATGTGATCAAAGCTACATTTTCAGCATCATTACTCTGGTCTTTAGTGTCACATGATCCTTCAGAAATCATTCTCATATGCTGATTTGCTGTTTTTTTTTTTTTTTGATGATGATGATTATTATTATTATTATCAATATTTAAAACAGTTAAGTACATCAGGATTCTCTGATGAACAAATAAGATCAACAAAGATCATTTATCTGAAATAAAAAGCTTTTGTAACATTATACACTATACCATTCAAAAGCTTGGAATCAGCATGTATTTATGTGTATCTGTATATATATAGGGAAGTAATTATAGAAATTAATACTTTTGTTTAGCAATGATGCTTTAAATTGATCAAAAGTGATGATAATGAAATTTATATTGTTACAAAAATATTTCTATTTCAAATAAATGCTGTTCTTCTGAATTTTCTATGCATCAAAGAAACCTGACAAAATTCTACTTAGCTGTTTCCAGCATAATAATAATAATAAATGCTTTTTGAGCAGCAAATTAGAATATTAGAATGATTTCTGAAGGATCATGTGACTGGAGTAATGATGCTAAAAAATTCAGCTTAAAATCACAGGCAAAAATTACATTTTAAAATATATTCAAACAGAAAACAGTTATTGTAAATAGTAAAAAATATTTAAAAATTGTACTGTTTTTGTTGTACTTTGGATCAAATAAATGCAGGCTTAGTGAGCAGAAGAGACCTCTTAAAAAAAAAAACATTAAAAATCTTACTGTTCAAAAACTCTTGACTGGTAGTGTATGTGATTTAGATTTGTTTCTCTTATTTTATTATGTATTTAATTTCAGTTCGTTATTTGACAGGGAGAATAGACAGTAAAAAAAAGCCCCAGTTTTCATTTTTCCTTGTTATATCATACTGCACTCAAATGAACTCTTTGTGGTTTTCTGTTAAGAGGAACAGATAGCACTGGAACAATAACAAAAATTTTAGTCAGTTTCTTACACAAAGCTATCGAATGGCTTTAGAAAAGATTAAATAAGTTGTAATAGTTAGATTTCCTTTTGCTATTATTTGTATAGGTTTGCATAAGTTTGAGAGGCGCAAGAAAAACATTCACTTTCACTGCTACCTTTAAGAGTAAAACAGAATTTGCCTATACAAATAATAGGTGGAATTCATTTGTGGACAGTTGTATTTTGCAGTAAATAATGTTAATTGAGAGCTCAGTGGTACTTCAAAACCTTGATTAAATAGACCAAAACATCAGTTGTTTCCTCTGGACACCGTCCATTTCCATTGTGCAGAAAACAGCAGTGTCATCAATACACTAAACGTGTTACACGGGGAAAAGGATTGTAAAAGGAACTACCTTCAGTGAAAACGTGGCCAAAGGTCGACTATTCCTTTAAATCGGTTCTTGAGAAATATACGACCACCAATCTAAGAAAGTGAAACGACAGGAAGTGTGTAAGTGTGGACCGCGCTGCGGCGTCGTGGAAAGTTAATAACTTACAAAACTTGTGACTACGAGTGAATAGGAAGGGAGCTAAAACCATAGAGGACAGATTTTTTGTTTGTTTGTTTCAACTGTTTCATGCAAGCGATCATAATGAGCGAAAGAGGTTGTTGTGATTCAGTAGGTGAGTGTTTTTTCGACTACTACACGTCAAAAATATTGGTGATTAGAAGCAAGAAAGTGGGAACGCTGAATCGGTTCACTCAAGCTTTAGTTATAGCCTACGTCATCGGGTAAGTTGTTCGGATAATAAATACATAAAGAACTTAGTTTACACTCCTGTATAAAGAAACTGTATTCTTAACTTCCTTATTTGATTTCAGGTATGTGTGTGTCCTCAAGAAGGGCTACCAGGACACAGACACCGTCCTCAGCTCTGTCACGACCAAAGTGAAAGGCATTGCTCTTACAAACACCACTGAGTTGGGGGAACGTATCTGGGATGTGGCAGACTACATCATCCCACCTCAGGTAGTCCGTCGATTTGACGAAGAGGAGGTACAGGCTAGACGACTTAAATGACCACTAACCACTGGTGCAACCACCACTTTCATGGGTTATGAGGAGGAAATGGCTACACCTGCATGTTCATACATTGTATTGTGTTCACTGTTTAGTTTACACAAGGGCTGTGTGCAATCTTTTTCCATTAATATACACCGATTCGAACAATGTCCCTTGGGCAATCAGTGTTGGGTTTAACAAGTTTGCTTTAACGATCTTAAACCAGTGGTTTTCAACCTTTACGGGTCAAAAAGCCATCCAGACTTGTCATAGTCAATGTTCAAAGGCTCTCTACACAGGCTATGATATTTCCTCATGTACTAAAATGTTTTTTTTTTTTTTTAAGTGTTTGTTTTCATACTAATTTCATTTCATTTCATTTCATTTATTTATTCTCTTTTCATGGTAATGCAACACAAAATACCACAACAATCCAGCAACACAACAAAA
>JAHKKF010525388.1:6400-21274 GCA_019740295.1 Labeo calbasu | reverse complement strand
AGAGCCATTTGAAGCTGCATTTAAACTACATTTTGGAAGTTCAAATTTGGGGCCACCATTGAAGTCCGCTATATGGAGATAATTCCTGAAATGTTTTCCTCAAAAAACATAATTTCTTAACGACTGAAGAAAGAAAGACATGAACATCTTGGATGAGTAAATAATCTGTAAATTTTTGTTCTGGATGTGAACTTCTCCTTTAAATAAACGTACAACACTAATGCACTATAATTCAATAAAAAATATATATATATTAGAAAAAGCAGTAAAAGTCTGAAATATGTTCAAATAACTGTTTTCTATTTTGAATATATTTTAAAATGTCATTTATTCCTGTGATTTCAATGCTGAATTTTTAGCATCATTACTCCAGTCACATGATCCTTCAAAAACCATTCTAATATTCTGAATTCCTGCTCCAAAAACATTTATTGTTATTATTTTTATGTTGTATGTTGTAAAAATATTTTTATATAATATTATATATTAAACTTTTTTTATATTTATACTTGAACAGAGAAAACATCACCTAAAACTCACAAACTGAAAGGTAGGAGAAGGTCTAGCCAGGAGTGAGCTCCATCTTCTGGCTTTTCATGGTTAATTTTAAGAAATTCTCATTCCAAACTGCTAATGCAAGTCTGGTTCCAGAATTCCATTCCATTATGTCAATTTTTTAACCTGGATTAAGTTCAAATCAGAACTGGATATTAGACGGCTGCTATTTTAAAGCTTGTAGATCTGATGATCTCTTGGATGTGTCCAGCACAGGTTCCAAATGAAATTAATAGATGAGGGTAGTTGGGAAATATGGGCAACATTTCTTTTCTCTGTGTAAACAACATCCATCATGTCTCTGTGGCATTATGGCTGTGCTGACCAGCTGGCCTAACAAGTTGCCAAAAAGCCCTCTTTTTTTCATTTATTCATTTAGACTACTTATTTCTGGTTTTCAGTTGAGGACATTGCTGTTCTGTTCTTCCTAAGCAGATGATGGACCACCATACTGTAACAGACACCCTACAGGAATATTCCTCTAAAGTTCCTCCAGCGGCTGCAGTTGAATGTGACACAAAATTGTCCATCATGCAGATTTGCATGTATGACAAAGCCTAACAATGAATCACCTCCCACTGTGTGTGACATAAGTGAGAATATTGTTGTATTGTTAGCTGCTACATGAGGTGGTTGATAATTAGTGAAAACAAGTCATGCTGTGTCCTTTCTTCTGAAAATAAAAGAGAATTTTCAGGATGATTTAACCAATCTAGCCACAGAATTGCATCTAATGGGGCCAAAGTATGGCACTATAATGTCAGTCAAATTTAAATGTATTAGTTTTATCATTATATAAAATTTTGCTTAAGCAATTTTGTAGATGTAGTTGGTTCTGATGAACAGGGAAAACATTGGCTGACATTCACAAACTGTATATACCATATATAAATATATAGTAGGGCTGGCAAACGATTAATCGCGATTAATCGCATCGCAAAGTTTGAGTTTGCCTAATATATATGTGTGTGTACTGTATGTAATTATTGTGTATGTATAAATACACACAAATGTATATATTTAAAAGAAATATGTTATATACAAAATATTTTATTTATATATAACGTAAATTCTATAAAAATTATAATAAATACATATGCTTGTAAATATTTTTTTAATATATACATGAATGTGTTTGTATTTATATATACAAAATAATTACACACAGTACACACACATACATTACATTAATATGCAATTAATTGCGATTAATCGTTTTCCACCTCTACAGTATTTCATTTTTAATATACCTCAGTCTATACGTCTGTAAAACTGTATGCTGCTGTGTCAGATGCAAATACTTTGCTCTATCACCCTGAAGCTTGCCATATCATCTCATTTTCCAGCCCTCTCTCCCTCAATCCCTCTGCCCCTCCCTGCTTTTCCCTGTTATTCACAGCTTCATGCTGTCATTATGGTTATCCTGGAGTTACAGTTGGCTACCTTATTTTCACCTACTGACTTTGAGAAGAAATTTAAACGGTGCAGTAGCCGGAAACCAGGAACTCGCACACATGCTGAGACCACAGTCTTAGTTTGCGAAAGAAACACACTGCTTTTACACAACAGCTCCATAAGCACAAATATTTGGTAACATACATTTTAGACGAATTATTGCCAGTTACTTGAGTATGATCTGTGTTCTGCCAACAAAACTATTTTTGAAAGAAGCTGAGGAAGCTGTTTCTGAAGGAATCGGTTGAGTGAATGATTTAATGACTCACTCATGATGGGCAGGGATTTGTTTTTTTCTGAATGAATCAGTGTACAAGTCAGTTGAATAAATGGGCCTTACCATACACCCGGCACAATGCCATAAGTGTTACTAATTTCAGTGCTGACCGGTTTTCCGTCATTAAAATAGCAAGTGGATTCGGACATGCTCTAAGTGTACCTGCACCATGCGCTTCAGACCATGCACTTAGAACTAGATTTACTAACAGTCTTTTGGCGTTAAAATTGTACTTTCAGGTTTTACTAAAGACGCGCAGTGATGCATTAGCGCTGAAAAAGCGTGGACACAGTTATTTTTGACCTTATTGACCTTACTGAATATGCATTTGTAGGAGTTTCCCTTTCAGATGCAAAATTTATGAGGATAGTATTCAAATGAATCACGCAATGTGTTTTACTAACATTTGCGCCAACACGTTCTCACCTAACTTGTCACATATTGATGCTTTGTCAGGACCCCTTTGGCGGCGCTTTTTAACACTCAAACAGTGTTGCCATGTCCGCGGTTTTATTTTATCCCCCGGGACCTCCCTCGAAACGCAATTGGGCTAGTTTTGAGTAATAATTGGGCAGGTTTTGTTGTGAAAACCTGGTGACACTGCGCTCAAGGTACCCCTTAGCAACACTTTTCGATGTGCAGGGTCCTCCGTTGTTTTCAGTTATTTGTCTTAATTTAATGTTTTACATGCATTTGTAAAAAATAGAAATCATTTTATATAAATTTATACTTTAATTGGAGCACCTTACCCTACCCCTACCCTAAACCTATGTTAAAACAGGACCCTATGTCGTTCTCAGCCGTTCACTTGTTGCCACCTGCTGGTCTATAAATGTAACCTGCAGAAAGAGTTGCTGCTGAATACTTTGGAAATTCCTCTCCTCTAGTATAGAAAGCACAAACACAAACAAGCTCAGAGATGCAAACCATCCCATGCTGTAAAAATAGCACCACTCTTGGGACAGCCAATCAGATTAGAGAACCAGAGGTACTATTATAATGTTAAAGGAATAGTTTGCCCAAAAATAAAAATTATGTTATTAATTACTCACCCTCATGTCTTTCCAAACCTGTAAGACCTTCATTCATCTTAGAAACACAATGATATTTAAGAGAAGAAATTGTTGAATAAAGTTGTAATTTTTTGTGCATCTTCATGCACAAAAAGTATTCTCATAGCTTCATATCATTACGGTTGAACCACTGATACCACATGGACTATTTTAGCGATGTACTTACGGTCTTTCTGGGTCTTGAATGTGTCAATTGTGTTGCTGTCTGCAAGGTCAGTAAGTCTTATTTTACAGTCTAAAATAAAAACTGATATGTTTTGATAGTGTTCCTTTAGATATTCTTGGCTCATTCCAGGCGTAATCCTGAAAGTTTTGCTCATCTATTTGCATGTTTATAAAGGATTAAGAAGTTATGATATGCATAATTTCCCAGTACAAAATCTTCCTATCTAAAGCACCTCATCGTAGGTGGCTGTTTCTTGCTGTAATCTCCACCGCAGTTCAGATTCTATTAAAAATGCATGGGATGCACTGAGACGGATTGCTTTGAAGCATGTCTTGGATGTTGGATCAAAAGAACCCCGGAACACTTTTTGGATTGTCTTGATGAACAATGTTTTTTTCCGGAAGCTAATCGCATCACTGACGATTTTGCAAGCAGCGGGGTGTGTGTCTCTCTGGTGGTTGAAATACAGTGAGCAAATTAAACGATTTGTTGTATTTAAAGCTTATATTCGCTGTAAAAATACCCTTTTCTTTTCATTTTTGCACAATGGATCGAAAAGCAGTCCAAAAATGTATACAATGTCAAATTTATGATTCAAAGAACTGAAAAGGAAACTAACAAAATCCAACTTTACACTTTGTTTTCTTGTTGTTTAACAGCAGGGTGATACAGAAGATTTTTGGAAAGCTATGAAAATCACGGCCTATGGCCAGAAGAAAATTCCATCGCTGATGTTTTCATTTTAAAGCAAGAGAAAGAAGATTGATCAAATAGATGATTAGATCAAATTACATTATCATATATTGCATGAAACCTGAAAAAAAAAAAAACAACTTCCAAGCTGACAAACTCCAGAATCTTAATAGATGTGTGAGAAAGAAGTCGGTGTGTGTGAGGAAAATGTGTCTGTTTTAGTGAAGTAAAAATCAGACAGAGAGAGAGAGAGACAAAGAGAGAAAGTGTCTAGCCATAAAATGGGAGTGGAGAGGAGGGTCAAAAACAAGGGGACAGGGATAATACACAAGAAGAGCAGAGCGAGAGCGAGAGAGAGAGAGAAAAGGAAAGGGATGGAGAGAAAAAGCGGGAGGACCAGTAGCAGAGAGTGTGTGCTTTCTAAGCAACATCAGACGTAAGTACTGTGGCTTTCTGACTCTGAGTCTGTTCGGATTATGTCAGTCCTTCACATCAAGAATCATTTGTAGAGTTGCTCACTGTCAAAGCGGACTGACCGCCATTCGCCTGCTCATCCTCCAGCACTGAGCACCAGAGCTCAAGCTCTCTGAATTTGGGGATATACGTCTTTTATGTCTTTCAGTGTCTCTCCGTCATGACCTGTTCTACATTCTATCTGTGTGTGTGAGTTTTGCCATACTTTGGATTCTACCTGGACTCCATGTGGGTAGTCAAGCACACACTCTCCCCTGGAAGGTAAGTTGTGTCTAAGGTGAGTGATTGAGTGGAAATATGGGATCGCCTAAACTAGGCATCACCGAGCTGGGTTCTATGTTATTCTGTGGCAAGTATTAGGAGTGACTGTTTGAATGTGAGCTTTTTTGAATGTGCTGTAAAGGAATATTTGACAGTTTTGTGATAAATGTGGCTTTGAATGTAAATATCTTTAGTTTAGTTGCTAGTTTTTATGTTGTTTGGTCTTAAGTATGTTTGGTAACTTATTTCACCTTTACTGTACATTAATAAAGCATAGTTTGAGGTACTCTGTGAATTAAGCTGGTTTCTTTTAATGGTTTATTTAGGAGCATAAATGGACCAATAAGGAGGTTGTGAATCAGTCTACCAGATAAACTGACATGTTGATATCTTGCTGAAACTTTTTTGAAATCGTATCATTATAAAAATAATATACTTGTAAGATTTAATATTATTTGTAAAATGTAAAATAATTGTTACAGAATACACAGTTATTATAAACTTATATATATATTTCCTCATGTGTACATCACTTTGGAAAAAGGTTATTGCTAAATGAATGTACTTTAAATGTTAAATATAGACCACCCAGAGAAACAGTGTCTTTCAATGACACATCAAGCAGTCAGTGAGGGTGGAAGAAAGAATATGGCTTATATACATTCTTAGACATAAGGTACAAAAGCTGTCAGAGGGATGGTATCTTTTCAAAAGGTACAAATACATATTATTTAAGTACTAATATGTACCCTTGTAATATGCATCCTTTAGGGGTAAATAAGGTACAAAAGTATGCTTTTTTGAAAAGGTACCGCCTCAGTGACAGCTTTTGTAATTTTTTCTGAAAGTGTAGAAGTGTGGTTTGTCTTTTTGTGGAGAAGACCACATCACCATATACTCTTAAAAATAAAGAAGAACCTTTTTTTGTCTAAATGGTTTCATAAAAAACCTTTAACATCTGAAGAACTTTTCTGTTTCACTAAATGTTCTTTTTGGCGAAAGAAGGTTCTTCCGATTATAAAAAGGTAAAAAAAGAGATGGTTCTTTAAAGAACCTTTGACTGAATAGCTCTTTGTGGAATCAAAAATGGTTCTTCTATGGCATCACTGTGAAGAACCTTTTAAAGCACCTTTATTTTTAAGAGTGTATTTGTGTGGTAGTGGTCAGTACAACTAAAAGTGTAAGAGTTAGAAGAAATGTGGGAGCGTATTAAAGGATTACAGTAGTTCACTTCCAGAATAAAAATTTCCTAATAATTTACTCACCCCATGCCACCCAAGATGTCTTTCTTTCTTAAGTCGAAAAGAAATTAAGGTTTTTGAGGAAAATATTCCAGGATTTTTCTCCATATAGTGCACTTCAGTGGAGATAAACGGGTTGAAGATCTAGCAAAACCTAAAAAAACCCTAAAATTTATAAACTTTTTGACCACAAATGCTTGTCTTGCAGTAGCTCTTATTACATAATCATGTTGGAAAAGTCATGCACAGTTAGTTCTTCGTCTGTGTAAAGAAAAAAAACTCTTATTCCTCGGCTGGGATCCTTTGAAGCTGCATGAAACTGCGATTTGGACCTTCAACCAATTGGTACCCATTGAAGTCCACTATATGGAGAAAAATCCTGGAATGTTTTCCTCAAAACCTAATTTCTTTTTTGTCTGAAGAAAGAAAGACATGAATATCTTGGATGACACAGGTGTGAGTAAATCATCTGGAAACGTTTATTCTGAAAGTGAATTAATCCCTTTAATAAGGGATAAAGGAAGGAAATAAGAAATTGAACAAAAACACAGGCTACATATTAGTTAAAGTTATTTTGGTTCTTTCAACTAAAAATAACAGGAAATGTCAGGAGAGGTTAAGTGAGGAGAGGTGAGGAGCATTAACAATTATCAAGAAAATGTTGGCAATTGTAGCAGTCTGGCTTTGAGTTAATAAATGACATGGCAGCAGGAGATGTTGTGCATTTTTACAGAAATGGAATCTAGAAGTGTGTTGAGGGTTTAAAAGCAGTCAGAAGGTTAATTCAAAATGAGCTGTCTGCTTTAATACATCAAAGACCGTAGCCAGCAAGAAAGAAAATGTATACGGTGAAAATGATGAAACAAAAATGGTTAAAAGCAAAATCCAGCTAGGCTTTTAGTGTAGAGGCTTTGCTAGGTCAAATGGATCCAAACCAAAATGGTCTGTTGTCTGGCACTTTGCACCAAAGAAATGAACGTTTGAAGGCTTATTTAAAATATTTGCCACTCACTCCTAAAAATAACTTTAAAAAGGTTCTTTATTGGCATCTACAGTTCCATGAACACTTTTTTAAACATTCAAAGAATGTTTCCATTGCACAAAAGGTTCTGTATAGTGGAAAAAATACATTAGTAAAATTCACACTAAGAAAAAAGCTTTTAACAGATCTGTTCACTGAAAGATTTTGGGGGGAACTCCTTTATTTTTAAGAGACCCAGGCCTGATTTGAAAAACCCAGCTTTACCTTGATAATGAGTGATTATATTAGCCACAAAGAATTTGTGAAGTACAACCAAATAAACAATGAAAAAATACAATCGTTCAAGTTTACCAGCCTGGTCAGTTAGACTGTCTCACTGACCATGCACAGACAGAATAAACACACAGCTGACCTGTCAAACTGTTCAACCAGAACCAAACAACTTGCTGATTCAAACTGGCAACTTGCCTTCTACAATTAAAGATCTAAATTCAACCAAATGTTAACAGACTGAGATGATGAACACTTGACAGATCTGTCAGAATTAGAAGAGTGACAAGTACGTCAACAAGAGACTAAGAGAGGAGAAAATAGAAAAATGAATCGCAACCTCCTCGTCAGAATGAGGTGTCATTTTTTACATTTTGCCAGAAAAAAGCATGAATCAGAATACGAAACGTCTCAGAGGAAATTTTAGATTCAAATTCTTTAAAGGGGTCATCGGATGCCCATTTTCCACAAGGTGATAAGATTCTTTAGTGTCTTAATGAAAAGTCTATAATATACTTTGGTTAAAAATTCTCAGTGGTTGTGTAAAACAACACCCTTTTTACCTTGTCAAAATGAGCTCTGCAAATATCATCCCATTCTGAGGGATTGTTCCTTTAAATGCAAATAAGCTCTGCTCGCCCCGCCCATCCCTTTTCTCTGTGGAGTGACGAGCCTGTTTACTTTAGCCACATTTAGCCGTGTTTACCTGCTAAACTTGCTAACCAGCACTTTATTAGGTAATGCGATCGCAAAGATTCATAAAAAAAAACCTTATACTCACCTCTGCTGTAAGTGAAGATGGATCACGAATGATTTGCGCAAACATAGACGCATTTATGCAGATCGGGAGGTGCATTCCCTTCACAAACAAACGCAATCCACTGCATCTTCAGCAGTTTAGATGTCTGGAGTAAATGACGACCACTATGTTCATTATTACATTCAGCAACACAACACCTCATTCGGAGATATTCTTGTCTAACTTACATCCCTGCTCCTGAAACAATGGAGGTCGGACTGTTACAGCTGATCTGAGGTAAGACGTCAATCAACTAATGTGGGAGCGGCCTCTGTCGGTGTGACGCCACACTGAGAATGGCTCGATTTGACAAAGGGGATATTATTTTTGCAGATGAATTAAAAACCACTGCATGTATTTTTATCATTACAGGGTAGTCTTGTACATACACTGCCAACACACATTAATGTTCAAACAACATGTAAAAGTGAACTTTGCATCTGATGACCCCTTTAAGACGTTTGTAACTTAGCTTGATTAGAAAAACGAAAACATTTTTACTAAAGACATGGACCATCTGGTATACAATATATCTACTTTTGTGTTCCACACACACAAAAAAGAGCAATGCAAGTTCTCAATCTAAAGCCAATGCGCCTGAGAACAGAGATGCGTTTGAAGTTTTGTTTGGAACTGTATCTGACACATAGTTCTTTCTGTTTCTTCTCCACAGATGGGCAATGTGTCAAAAACAGCCCTGTTCGTCTCTACGATCTCCAGACAGCACGACATCCTCATGGGATTACTTTATTCAGTGTTCTGTGAGTCCACAACCAGTGTAACATTCTTCAAATGTGGTTTAATCAGAGCAGGACAACACCCTAACGACTTTGCATACTTTTATTCTTTATGAATAATTCAGAGGTGAAATGGTTCACCTGTCATTAACCTCCTTCTGCCGCTTACCCTGCTTGTGTCCACCCTGATCAAACATATCTTCTAAAAATCTATTTTCCTGAGATGGACACAGATATAATTACTTTTGGGAAAAAGAATGGGATGGCGCCACAGAAAATAAAAATGAGACTAAAACAGATAGTGTTATGGCATTCTGCCATATTTTTGTATGACCACCAAACTGCATATTTGAACATTGTCCCTGACAAATGTGTACACTGTGCTACGCCTTTTGTAGCATTTTCTGTGCTCATATAATAAACTCAGTTTAATACTAATATTTACTTTATTATTAATTTAAATTAACATTTCATTTTGCAATAAAGACCTACTGTCTGTAAATAATTAGCTGAATCATTTATTCAGCAAATTGCTAACTGCTACAAGCGGAATCAGATGAATTCACAAATGAATCACTGTGTGTGAATTGTTAGTTAACCAATAAAAAGAATCAATTCAAAAAATGATTCACTATCAAATACAGATTCTTTATAGAATTATTTTTGTCCACACAGGATGTTTAGGCTTTTTTTCGTCCTGAGATCACTTGGTATGTCCTGTATGTGTGCGATTGTTCTGCTCTGCTTGATATTAACGTTTCTTTAACAGTGAGAACTGTAATTATAACTCTGATGCGACGGACAAATTGTGTGGATTATTGAAGCTCAGCAGTTGATTCAACTTAAGTCTGTTAAAATAAAGTACAGATCATTGTTATTCTAGACTACTTGCGACAGCAGGCCTAGCAGGGTTCGTTTAACATTTCTAAGCTCTAGGATCAAATGGTGTCTTCGTGTGACAGGTTTCTCGGTGACGGGATGGAGATATCACACTGTCAGGGGCACATTTTCAATACAGCTTTACAAATTCAGTAGCTACTTTGATGAAAAGATGAATAGACCAGAGTAGATGGATAGATCTTTTTTTTCTCACCCAGGTGTCTTGTCGCTCCTGGGAAATGGCATGTTGTTGTTTGTAGCCTATCGTAAGAGGTCATCTCTGAAGCCCGCAGAGTTTTTCGTCGTGAACCTGTCTGTGAGTGATCTAGGGATGACCCTGTCTCTGTTTCCTCTGGCCATCCCATCTGCTCTAGCACACAGGTGAGATTCTGCTTCAATCTGTTCTTCACTCTAACAGAGACCAAAAAAAAAGAAAAACCCACATTGTAGGGTTGAGAGGTCTAATTCATTTTAGTGAAACATTTTGTTCAAAAGTAAAGGCGAAAAAGTGTTCCAGTGATGTGCAACACTTATGTTTTCAACATTTTAGGACATTTTTGATGTTTGTGGTGCCAAATAAATGCTAAAATTTCAGAATTTAAAAAAATAGGTAGACAAAAAGATATTTTTACCTTAATTAATGTTAATATAGTTAGCCAATCATTGATAGTAGCTTGTGGTATGGCTATAGCTCAGAAACCTACAGTTTCAAAGCTTCACCACTCTCTCATTCTCACAAATGACTGATACTGTTTGATGTATTTTTCAGTGAAGTATCATGGTTCTAAAGTAAAAATAAAGAAAAGGGGTATTTCAAAGTTCAGCAAAAACAGTAAAATGATCTCTCTCTTTTCTCTGTAGGTGGTTGTTTGGGGAGGTAACTTGTCTCTGCTATGCTGTGTGCGGGGTTTTATTTGGCGTATGCAGCCTAACAAACCTGACTGCTTTGTCGTCAGTATGCTGCCTCAAAGTCTGCCTCCCAAATTACGGTATAATGCTATTTTGTCACCCTTTAACCGAAACATTATTTTATAAACCATTACAAAGTGCTACTGTTTACTTAAGCAATATTTTAAATAGAAGTATGGTATAATGATAAGAAGAATCTCTTGGGAAAACACCACCTGCCAAATAACATGAATAAACATTGTGATTTTGTTACTCATAAATTTGTTTTGGTGGTTTATGTGTGAAATATTTTACATATAAAACACTATAAGGAATTGTGAAGACAACAAATAAATCATTTTTGGCAAATCCAGGTAATTTACCATAGAAATATGATGTTTTTTAACGTTTATGACTGTTATAGTGCCAGCTGTGGTCCGATCTCCCTAAAACTTTGCATGCTTGTTTAGAATCACCTGTCGCATGTGTTCAACAGGGTTCGTTTATGCTTGTACTGCAGTTTTTTTTTTAGTTTTTTTCCTAGTAAAAAACCTAGGACAAGTTTGAAAAAGTAGTCATTTAACAAACGATTTGACTGATAGCAATTGTATAGAGGCAAAGTAGTTCGGAATGAGGAGTGTATTGTATGATATCATATCACCCCCCCCACACACACACACACTGTCTGATTTCTTTAAAATTACTCACACACCTTTGGGGCCGTGAGTCAAACAGGCCCACCAAGTTTCGTTCCGATCGACCTCCATTAACCTTGTCTAATAGGTGCTCAAACTTCATCGGCCAGAGGCGGCCTAGTTTTTCTAGATATGCAAATATCAATAGGACAAACGGTTGCATAGTTGTAGCCATTTTTATGTTTTTTCCCTCTTATAGCGCCACTATGCTCCATGACTTTTTTCCACGTGACCGCAAACTGAGCTCTTACATATGTGTTCAGAGTTTGGCAAAGATATTTCATTCTGTTCAAAAGTTTTCGCTGTTTTAGTAAAAGCGTCCCTTCGTGACGGTGAGTCAAAAGTTCAACTTTTTTTGGATAATGATTGATATTCATTCTCCGGAGAATCTTCCTCCACTGATTTGGTTCCGATAAGATGAAAAACAAACGTAGGATTTTAGAAAACCCTAAATACAATCAAATTCAACGCACATTTTTTCCCAGTGTGAGCCAAGGATTCCAACGACATAAGACACTTGATCCTGCAACGACTGGTTTATGAGTAATGAACAATTTCGTACATTTGATCATTATAACACACCCATCAGGCCGATTGGAGCGAGCCTAGGTGACGCTGTAGACACGTGTTTGAACCCCTAAAAAGACATCCTAGATAAAGTTTTCCACTGAGGTAAAAGGCAGTAAAAACAAATGTCTTTTCCTTTAATTGTATGTCTTTAATTGGATTTTAACTGGACAACTTTAAACAGTGTTGCAACTCTGAATAAAATTACTAGCCCACTTTTGTGTAACTCTATTTACATGTCAACGACAATTTCTACTCCGCTTAGGTGTTTGTTTATTGTTCATTTTTGGTTCCTGCGTCTGAATCCTGGATAACTAGTCCTAGACATGGTAAATATGCATTTCTAGGCTTCTTCTAGATTGAAATATTAACATAGTCCAAACGGATACTGTTCTCCTGAATGTGAGGTTTTTGGGGATCAAGTGTAATCTCAAACAGTGGAATCAGGTCTGAGTGTTTTGGACTGTTAGCGCCGTGTTCTGTCTGAAGATTCTAAAAACTGTCACATTCAGTTCACTGTGAAATAACAAGACCCTCTGGCTGAAACACACAAGAAGGAGAGTTTAAAACAAATGCAAAGAGACACAAAAATGAAGAAAGATGAAAAAGATAAAAGAGGACATGTGGAACAAAACCAAACATGTAGAGAAAATTAGACAAAATAGGAGAGACAGAGTGATGAAACAAATGAAGCTAAGAAAGAAAGAAAACGAGCAGATAATGAGCACACATTTAAGGGTTGCCGGAGCTTGAAACACCAGCTCGTTTCTTCTTTCTGTCTCTGTGGGATATGAAATTAAAATAACTCCAACTGTTCAGACCTATGTCAGGAGGATCATACAGCCGAACCAATTAGTCACCTTCACCAGTCAGACCATTTCTTTGTAAAAATATTTATTCATGCGGTCCTTGTTTCCACAGGTAACAAATTCTCATCCAGCCACGCTTGTGTGATGGTGGCTGGGGCTTGGTGTTACGCGTCTGTCTTTGCTGTGGGACCTTTGGCCCGCTGGGGAAGCTTTGGACCAGAACCGTACGGAACCGCCTGCTGCATAAACTGGTATGACCGCAAACATTTTAGCATTAGTATGTGAAATTTACTCAAACAGATTCTGCAATCATGCTTTTTTCACATTGTTCCAAGGTACACTCCATACCATGATGCCCTTGCCATGTCTTACATCATCAGTCTCTTTATCTTTTGTTACGTCGTCCCTTGTACCATCATCATCCTCTCTTACACCTTCATCCTGCTCACAGTGAGGGGCTCTCGCCAAGCTGTTCAACAGCACATCTCACCACAAACCAAAGTGGCCAACGCACACACTCTTATTGTCAAGGTAAGTAAGCTTTACAGGTTCATTGTTCTGTTTACAATGACCTTTATATAGCAAAAAAGCTGTTTGTTTTAATACAAATCAACCCCTAGGACATAAAAGTGTGCAAAAACACATGTGGTGTCCACACTACTGTGCAAATATACTGTATTTTATTGCCCTGTGGCGCAGACAGTAGGAACGTGATACTCTTGCTGAGTATGTACTTAATGTCCCTCAAAAGGTAATGCTGATTACCCATCCTCTGTCCTCTGGACAAGGGCTGGCTGTACCTTTGGCTGTCCCAGTCTTATTTTTCAAACTGTGTCATGAAGCCCTGTTATACTGCACCCGTATGCAACTATGCTGTTGGCAGTGAAAGCTGCACTGTTGAATATGCTGGTGCTAAATGTTGATTATTGAGTCACAAAAATGTCCCCTCAAAATATATGGCAGCTTGACCTATTCATATTGAATAGTATACTATTCAGAGGTTTGAGTGAATGTTTTCAGAATTTGTTTTCAGGATTCTTTGATGAGTAGAACGTTAAAAAAATCTGCATTTATTTAAATAGAAGTCTTTTGTAACATAAATGTATAAATGCTCATGACATCAAATGTCTTCACTACATAAAATGACTTTCTTACTTTGGCCACGTTCACACAGAAGAATACGGTTGTCAGTCCTGTATTTGAGTCCTTAATACAGTTATGTTCATACACAGTACGGTTATTTACGGGCATGACAGCCGCATTCTGTAACCGAACTCACACCTGAGTCAATCTATAATTAGGGGTACATGTCATGTCCATGGACTCTATTATCAATTTTAATAACTTTTCACTAAACAATAATCCCTTTTATATCAGGGAACATTTCTAATTCATTTAATACAAAACTCTAACAGATACCCATCTTGTATCTTGCAAAAATGGCATATTCTATACTGGAATTTGCTATTTTTGTGCTGTCGGATTTGATAAATGTGATTTTGCTCTTCAGATTAGCTCTAAAATACATGTTTCTGTATATATTTCTTATAAATATCTGTCCAAAATAATCACAAAATTATGAGAAAGGTGTTTTAAAAAACATTTTGCTCATGCATCTACACTAAATCATTCATTTTGTGTATGTCTGAGAAATCAGTGTCAACCGTGTTACTCCCTATAAAACCCCCTATAAATCAGCAATGGTTTGTTCCAAAGTCACAAAGTCCAATATCAGGAGATGCAATATAAATTTAAGGACAGTGTGGTAAATCATAACTTCTCCACTTCAATAATCTGTGTTACTGTCTGCACATAGAGTAGATTAATTGACCGTCAACTGTGTTATCAGCATATTCTGGTGAACTTGCGACACGTTATATTTTTAAATATGTACAGAAAGAATTAAAAAACATAAGTTAATCAAGGTCATGTACTAGCTAGTCCAAGGTCAGCAGCCAAGGCCCAAAACTGGCCGAAATGTCAACTGTGTTATCTGTCAACTGTGTTACCCATCAGCTGTAACACAGTTGACAAGGATTAACACAGTTGACAA
>JAHKKF010525387.1:0-11603 GCA_019740295.1 Labeo calbasu | reverse complement strand
GTGGAGAAGCTCATAGCCCAAATTGCTTGAAGTCCAGTGTTAAGTTTCCACAGTCTGTGATGATTTGGGGTGCAATGTCATCTGCTGGTGTTGGTCCAGTGTGTTTTTTGAAAACCAAAGTCACTGCACCCGTTTACCAAGAAATGTTAGAGCACTTCATGCTTCCTTCTGGTGACCAGCTTTTTAAAGATGCTGATTTCATTTTCCAGCAGGATTTGGCACCTGCCCACACTGCCAAAAGCACCAAAAGTTGGTTAAATGACCATGGTGTTGCTGTGCTTGACTGGCCAGCAAACTTAACAGACCTGAACCCCGTAGAGAATCTATGGGTTATTGTCAAGAGGAAAAAGAGAAACAAGAGATCAAAAAATGCAGATGAGCTGAAGGCCACTGTCACTGTCAAACCTGGGCTTCCATACCACCTCAGCAGCTCCACAGACTGATCACCTCCATGCCACGCCGAATTGAGGCAGTAATTAAAGCAAAACGAGCCCCTACCAAGTACTGAGTACATATACAGTAAATGGACATATTTCTCAACAGTTCACTAAAAATGTTTTTTTATTTGTCTTATGAAGTATTCTAATTTGTTGATAGTGAATTGGTGGGTTTTTGTTAAATGTGAGCCAAAATCAGAGAAAAAGACTTAAACTACTTATATATATATATATATATATATATATAGTTTATATATATATATATATCTTTTTTTTTTATAATTCAATCTATGGTCTCTAGTGTAGCTCAACCAGGCCCTGCCCCCTTTTTTGCATATTCCATTATTTAAATGAGTGACATTGTGACTTCCCAATATCCAGAAGCAGCGCACTGTAGTCTGAACAAGCTGTTTGCTGTAGTTCTTGAAAAGTAATTTCTGTTAAAGAAATCATCTTCATCTGAAGTGGACTTAGAGCTGTGTGACCTTGAAGATCTTTGTTTAAATAGCAACATTACGCTTTAACTAAAGTTGAAAACGTGAAGAAACAAAATAGGATCATTTAAAAATGTAAACACAAAGATTCGGCAACCTCTTATCACCTAGATCAATGACATCATTGTCGAGTCTTGGTTTTCTTAGCATTTATGTTCTTTACAAAACCTGAATTTGTTTGCTTTTATGATTTTTATAGCCAAAATCTTATGAATACTACCTCACTTGTAACATCCTGCCTTATCATCAGAAACATTACCTCTCAGTTTCATGTGAATCTTTGCGATAACACGATAACAGACATCTACAGCTGAGTGATTCACATAAAGTGAATTGTGTGCCAGCTCTTGTTTCTGTGGTACTAGATAAAATGCAGTTAGATAAAGATGAAACTGCAGCCCTTCGGTTGAGTTTTAATAGAAAAAGAACGTGAAATCGATATGTTTCTCATGAACTGAGACCATCTCCTTGCTTATGAGTTCCACGTTAAGACCTTCCTCGTTGTATCTCACACTCACGCAAAGTGTTTACCACACATGATGAAATCGCACTCTCGCCGCCTATGCAGCTGTTTCATGCAATCTGTGGGTTTGCACTGTTAACCGATTTTTCACTTCACCCCGATGCGTTGCATGGAAGCTGAGGGTCTTAACAGCTCCAGCTCAGGTCTTGTGTCCAGGTGTCCTAATTATCTCAGGCCCTCTCACTTTGACAGGTAAGAGGGGGTGTGTGTGCAAAGATAACTGACTCAGACCTTCCACTGACACCGAGGCCTTTGCTAGAGCTGGTGCAGCTGTTGTGGGCAGCAGCCTTGAGCTCTTCCAGTATATCTGGCGTCTAACAGTAAGGCTGCTTGAGAAGCACCTACAGCCTGGTCAGAGAGTGGGCAGAACGGTCCCTGGAAGTGTGAGCAGGTGGGAGGAAGCTCTGATTTTGCTGCCAAAAGCAGCCCACTGCAGCTTCCTGTCTCACAGCCGTTTGTGCATAAAAGGGTTAATGCACAAGGCATGACATCGGCTGACTGTTTTCGTTATGGATTTGAACCGGTTTCGTTTGTGAAGAGCAATATTAGGTCGAGACGATGTTGATTTAAGTAGGTTGGTCTGACATTCAACTTGGTTTTACAAGATCGCGTGATAAGTACAGTAGGGTCCATATGTTTAAGATGAAAATCTGGAATTTCAGAATCTAGTTTAAATGTGGAATCAAAAAAGTCCTGTGTTTTGATTAAAGCCAAAGTCCCAAAAAATGAATAGTTATGATTCATAATTGATCTGATGAATAGTCCAGACAAATTTGTGAAACATTTGTTTATTTACAAAATGTCAAAAACTATAAAATGAATCATTTGACTAAATAATTCAGATGAATTTGTGTGCCATTTCTGTGTTTTGAAGTTTTCTAAATACAAAAAATTAGCCTTTTTGATTGTCAAGAAATCCAATGATTCGTTCAAACAAATCTGTGAACCATTTCTTTTTGAAATTTTCATAAAATAACCTCTTGCTGGATAACATAATCATCAGATTTTATACAAATGTAGATCATGGAGTTTAGATCCTACTGTTAAAAAAGCAAAACCAAATTTAAAAAAATAAATATTTTCTTGATTTAACTTTTCACCTAAATTGTTGTACTATAATATAATATAATATAATATAATATAATATAATATAATATAATATAGTAATGAAAAAGTGTATAAATTAAATTTTTAAAAAAAATTAAATAATTTTCTCTAGCGGTTTCAAACTTTTGGGCCCCACTGTTTGTCTGCAAAGCATTGTACCACATATAAAATCATCTCCAATTTTCCTATCTGGAAATTCTGTTGTACATCCCCCAGCTTCACAGTAACTGCAGCCTACAGCTGGTTCATCTTGCACCATCATGATTTGTGATAACATTGGCCTTTTTATGTCCTTTTTAATGTGAACCTTAAAATGGCTCATCAGTGAGTGGATGGAACAAGCGTCTCGCTCTGAAATGACGAGCGAGACAGTCAGTCAGACAGACAGACAGACAGACAGACCTGAGAACCTGACGTGCCACTGATCTGTGTTATTTTTAGATGTGCAGGAAATGATGCATGCACACAACACAGCAGGCGCATCACAGTGCATTGTGTGAACTTACATGAATTCTTGCTGAATATTTTCCACTCTTTGCTGTTGCTTTTTTTTTTTTTTTTTTTTAAAGAACACATTAACTGAAAGAGCTGCATCTACGTTTACATGTACTTTGTGCTCTTGTTTCCTTTTTTTGCATGCATATACATAATTATTATTACACATGACATGTGAACACTTTCTGATGAAGTTCTCAGAAAAGGTTTCTCACCTTAAACACTTAGTCACATGGTACTTTTGCATGTAACACCCCACCCCCAGTATGGTTAAGAGCTGAAATCTCTTCTATTAATTCGGGTTTGTTAAAATAGACATGCACATTACATTTTCTCATGAACTTACACAGGATGTAACTCAGTGTATTGATTTAGCTGCTGGTGTCTGGAAGGTCTGATTCAGTTACTCATATCCAGGGTGAGTGATTTGTCCTGTAGTAAACTACATTTCTGATGTGCTGAAGGTTATTTTCAGGTTTTCTAAGTTATTAAAAGAGAAGTTCTTTTACAGAACAAAAATTTACAGATAATTTACTCACCCCCTTGTCATCCATGATGTTCATGTCATTCTTTCTACGGTCAATAAGAAATTAGGTTTTTTGAGGAAAACATTTCAGGATTTCTCTCCATATAGTGGACTTCTGTGGTGCCCCCAAGTTTGAACTTCCCAAATGCAGTTTAGATGCAGCTTCAAAGGATATAAACAATCCCAGCCGACGAAGAAGAGTCTCATCTAGCAAAACGACTGGTTATTTTCTAAAAAAAAAAAAAAAAAAATTAATAATTTATATACTTTTTAACCTCAGATGCTCATCTTGTCTAGCTCTGCTTGAACTCTGTGTATTTCGGTTCAAGACAGTTAAGGTATGTCGAAAAACTCCCGTCTCATTTTGTCCTCCAATTGTCCTCCAATTGTCCAATTGGCCTGTTTAGAAAGTGAAAGTGCAAAGATCAAATGCCCTTTACAAAAAAAAAAAGATAAAACAGCGATGTAGGAAAATTGAGTTTTTCAGCATATCCAAACTGTCATGAACTGGAATACACAGAGTTCGCACAGAGCTAGATAAGGTGAGGGTTTTTTGAGATTAAAAAAGTATATTAGTTGTAATGTTTTACAAAATAACCAATTGTTTCGCTAGATAAGACCCACCCTCAGCTGGGATCATTTTGAGGCCTTTGAATCTGCATTTAAACTGCATTTTGGAAGTTCAAACTCACGGGCACCATAGACGTCCACTATATGGAGACAAATCCTAAAATGTTTTCCTCAAAAACATAATTTCTTTTCGACTAAAGATAGACATGAACATCTTGGATGACAAAGGGGTAAATTATCTATAATTTTTTGTTCTGGAAGTGAACTAATCCTTTAATTAGTTGACACTTCTTTCAGGATTTCCAAGGTTATGGAATAGGAGAGAATTTTATGTAATGTTTTTCTGGCAAAGACATCATAAGTGATAGTTCACCCAAAAATGAAAATTCTGTCCTTTTCACTCATCCTTACATTTCTCCAGGTTCTTTCTACTCTTCAGCACAAAAGAAGATATTTTGAAACATGTTTATAACCAACATCAATACATCTCCTCTTGTGTTCAACAGAAGAAAGAAATTTGTACAGGTTTTGTCAATTATTTTGAAAAGATTTTTTTCAGTTAATCAGTTCAGTTAATCAAGTTGATCTGAATGATTATTTAGATTTATTCTGAATCAATAAAGCAATAAGCCCCAAGAAGCTGTGGTTTACAGTGATTTTTATAACAGCTAAGAGGTGTTGTTAGGCACGACATGAAGCGGAACCCCTTTAGCTGTTATAAATTCACTAAACCCTGGCTTTGCGGGGCTTATTGCTTTTTTATAAACAGATATAATCAGTCCTCGATTCTGATTGGTTTAGCCATGTTTGAAGCTGTTGTAAATTACAAACATACACCTTTGTTTACATTTGATTGTTGCTCGGCAACAACTTTGTCGCAACCACAGCTGTTTCTGAGGAACTACATGTTAAGTGATGACATAATGCGCACCAATGAATGCTATTTCCAAGTCCAAGCACCAACTCATTTCACTTGAATACTATCTCAGCAGCTGTTTATGAGCCCTGTTTATTCATATTAAACATTTAAATTTACAGTGTACACTACAGTCTCCGTGCTCACAGCATCCCAAACACAAATAATTTTTACATTCATTTATTTATATTTTCATTGTCTGGCTATCTGGGATTTCAGTATTAAGTTAATGGGTAGGATTATAATTTTTTTTTGGTAATATTATATCACATTGTGATATACTGTAAACAAATGTGTATGTTTGTAGAGTAATTTACAACAGCTTTAAACACTGTTCAACCAATCAGAATCAAGGACCAGAGCTATCCGTTTTATAAATTGATTTTTACAATCATTATCCAGTTGTCAGAGTTACTGACTATTTAAAGGGATAGTTCACCCAAAAATGAAAATTGTCATTAATTATTCACCCTCATGTCGTTCCAAACCCGTAAGTCTTTCGTTCATCTTCAGAACACAAATTAAGATTTGTTTAAGATGAAATCCGAGAGCTTTCTGACCCTGCATAGACAGCAACACAACTGACACGTTCAAGGCCCAGAAAGGTAGTAAGGACATTGTTAAAATAGTTCGTGTGACATCAGTAGTTCAACTGTAATGTTATAAAGCTATAAGAATACTTTGTGCGCAAAGAAAACAAAAATAACGACTTTAATCAGCAATTTCTTCTCTTCAGTGCCAGTCTTTGGTGTGCTTTCACTACAGAAATCTCTCAGAGTTGATTTAAAAATATCTTAATTTGCGTTCTGAAGATGAACGAAGGTCTTACGGGTTTGGAACGACATGAGGATGAGTAATTAATGACAAGACAGGTTATTACTTATCTTAAAAATCTTGAAAAGTATATATCAGAACGTTTTTATGTTTTTGTTTTGCTTGGTGATGCTGATTACGTAACAAGTTCTTCAGAGAAGATTCCTTTTAATGAATTGATCAACCTGGTTCACAAGTATGAATGATTCATTCGATTCGTTCGAATGACTAAATGATGTCACCTAGCTTCCACATAAGCACTGCCATTTATAGACACTGCAGTGAGTGCTCTTTGTTCCAGTTCTTTTTTTAAAATACAACTTCCATCATGAATCAGCCAACATTACCACATGTAACCATCCGTGAAGAGTATCATGATTGCCCTTAGGATACGAGATTCCACAGAGCTGGTGTGCTTCATGGTATTTGTGGCTGTAAAAAATGGAGAACTACTGTGCCTTGGGTGTCTGCTTAGCCACTCAGAGAGTAACTACATAGAAGTGTGTATTCCTTGGTATAAGGGCAGTTAATCTTCCCCAGAGACGACACAATTCTCTGGCATTGCATTTGGCTGTGAGTTAAAAGGAAGAGCAATGCTCGCTCTTTCAGTTCTGAAGTAATTCCTCAACCCATCAGTGTGACTTCTAAGGAAGTTCAGAGCACAAAGAGAAACTGTCACAAAGTCATAGTAACTCAGTTGTGACGATGCTGTTTTGGTTATTAGTAGTTTAGTTGGTCTACCTGAAACCAACTTCAAACGTTGATGACCTACCTCTCTTTGTTTACCCCTCCCCTTCTTCCCCCACCCCCCTCTCCACCCACCTGAGTAGCTGCGATGCACTCTGTAGGTCATGACTCACTGGAGTGTTTTTAAAAACTCCCGCATGTCTGAGTACAATCTGATTTCATGCCAAGTTAACACTCACTCAGTTACTGACTCTTTAATGTGATTGAATCCACCCTGCTCTGACATTTTCTAAACACCTTATAAGTAGCTCATGACTATGTTTAGTTGTGCAAGTCCTACTGATTCTTTGGAAACAGATTAGGTGGTTGAATTGAGAATTCAATGCTAAATTTCCTGAAGCGTGTGAGCTGAGGTTACTAACGCTACTAACGTGATATTGTGGACCTGTGTATTTGTACAAATTTGGGTTTGTTTTGAAAGCATGAAGTTGTTACACAGTGTTCCCATTCATAGTCTGAATTTTAACATTGATGGCTTGTTTTTTTTACTGATTCATGCAGGTTTGTTCAAGGACCCTTGGAATTAACTATCAGTTGTTCAACCTTATTCTTCCTTTGTAGATAACAGTGATCTTATTGCTTGCATGGTGGTCAGTAAAGATGGGGTTCAAGCTCAGCGATTCCTGGCTGTGGATGTGTACCAGATGAGTCTCGTGGAACCAGATTCGAAACGGCTTGGCTGGGGCGTTGTCAAGTTTGCAGGCCTTTTACAGGTCTGCTTCCTTCCCTCTACTACACTCTCGAACCAAAAAGTACACTTTGGCCGCATTCTTGTCTGGACTAGTAGCATGAGTATATTTGTAGCAATAGCCAACAATAAATTGTATTGTAATTTTTCTTTTATGCCAGAAATCGTTAGGATATTAAGTAAAGATCATGTTCCATGAAGATAATTTGTAAATTTCCTACCGAAAATATATCAAAACTTCATTTTTGAATAGTAATATGCATTGCTAAGAACTTCATTTGGACTACTTTAAAGGGGATTTTCTCAATATTTAGATTTTTTTATTTTTTTTATTTTTTTTTTGCACCCTCAGATTCCAGATTTTCAAGTAGTTGCATCTCAGCCAAATATGTGACCAAGGACCACAAAATCATTCATAAGGGTCAGTTTTTTGAAATTTGAGATTTATACTGTATAAATAAGATGAATAAATAAGCTTTCCATTGATTTGTGGTTTGTTAGGATATGACAGTATTTGGCCGAGATGCAACTATTTGAAAATCTGGAATGTGAGGGTGCAAAAAAATCTAAATACTGAGAAAATCGCCTTCCAAGTTGTCTAAACAAAGTTGTTAGCAATGCATATTATAAATCAAAAACTAAGTTTTTATATATGTACGGTAGAAAATTTACAAAATATGTTAATGGAACATGATCTTTACTTAATATCCTAATGATTTTAAAAGAAAAATCAATAATTTTGACCCATACAGTGTTTTTTTTTTTTTTGGCTATTGCTATGAATATACCTGTGCTACTTAAGACTGGTTTTGTGGTCCAGGGTCACATATTGACCTATCCTAACAAACCATACATCAATGGAAAGCTTATTTATTCAGATTTCAGATGATGTATAAATCCCAATTTCAAAAAATTAACCCTTATGGTTTTGTGGTCCTGGGTCACACATTATTTGGTAATGTGTTGCTTTGTAACCCTCTGTCTGGCACCTTAAGATTTGTGAGTAAAACCTAATAGGATAAGTAAATTACTACATGGAAACGTGTTTGCCTACAGCAAGACTTTGTCTTAAGTGATTCCTTTCAGCTATTCGTCAACACAACAATTATGAAATTAGGTGCAGCTGTTTGATGACAGAAGTAATTATTATTGTGGAGAATGATTTCTCAGAAGACATTTCCCAAAAGACACTGAAAGTGTTGTAGGAAAAAAAATAATTCTTAAAAAATAAATACATTCTGAAAAAAAAATGGATAAAATAATTGTTGCACTTTAAGTCTTAGAGAACAGTGTTCAGTTTCTTACCCCGTTTTAATCTAATGCATTTGTTCACAGGACATGCAGGTTTCAGGAGTAGAAGATGACAGCAGGGCTCTAAACATCATCATACACAAGCCCACGTCTAACCCTCACGCCAAGCCTGTGCCCATCCTGCAGGCTAACTTCATTTTTGCGGATCATATTCGCTGCATCATCGCCAAGCAGCGACTAGCCAAGGGCCGCATCCAGGCCAGACGCATGAAAATGCAGCGGATAGCAGGTCAGGTCTTGACTGCTTACCAGCTTGCCTTGAAGCCAAAGCCATAAACTGTTTTTATAGCAGCTTGTATCTTCTGTTTATAAATGGTACTCTTTTAGACTTCCAAGCTGTTGTGCAACATTTGGGGTGGGGGGTGGGGTGAATGGGGTANCCGCATCCAGGCCAGACGCATGAAAATGCAGCGGATAGCAGGTCAGGTCTTGACTGCTTACCAGCTTGCCTTGAAGCCAAAGCCATAAACTGTTTTTACAGCAGCTTGTATCTTCTGTTTATAAATGGTACTCTTTTAGACTTCCAAGCTGTTGTGCAACATTTGGGGTGGGGGGTGGGGTGAATGGGGTAATTTGAGTTGGACTTTAGTTATACTTTAACTGGCCAGAATAACATTTTGAATTAATGAATGCCAAGTGCAATAAGTTTAATCCCAGAGACATGGAATTTCCCTTTAGCTTGGATTTTTATCTTGTTACAATCTTTAGTTTTAATGTGTAGCTAGAGAACAATTAAATCATAGATCCATCATACATTTTTTTTTTTCCTCATGTTATTTTTCCTTTCCCTTCTTTCCATAAACAATCGTCCTGCAGCTCTGTTGGACCTTCCTGTTCAGCCTTCCACAGAGGTGCTGGGCTTCAGCCAACCATCTGTTGCTTCATCTCTGCCTTTCCGTTTCTACGACCAGTCCAGACGCGGCCCAGCCTTCGCATCTGTAGATAAAGTTCCAGGTAAATGTGTAAATGATTAAGAAGGAAATCAAAGAAGATCAAATGGCCAGCTGTTATCCACAGTTACATTATTTAATTTTTTTTTTTTTTAAAGGAGAAGTCCACTTCCAGAACAACAATTTACAGATCATTTACTCACCCCCTTGTCATCCAAGATGTTCATGTCTTTCTGTCTTCAGTTGTAAAGATATTATGGTTTTTGAGGAAAACATTTCAAGATTTTTCTCCAAATAATGGACTTCATTGGTGCCCCAATTTTGAACTTTCAAAATGTAGTTTAAATGCCGCTTCAAAGGGCTCTAAATGATCCCAGCCGAGGAAGAAGGGTCTTATCTAGCGAAACGATCGCTAATTTTTTTCAGAAAATAAAAAATTGTATACTTTTTACGCTTGTGTACCACTAGCTCTGGGATGCGCGTTCACGACGCTAAGTACTGTTGAATCACGCCGAAAGGTCACGTGGAACGTAGGCGGAACTACAGACCCAGTGTTTACAAAGCAAACGCAAAAAGACTGAGGAAGTGCAAGTAAGTCAAACGCTGTTTACAAACAAAAAGGTACAAAGATGTCGGATGATTCTGAAGTTGTAGGAGAAAATAAGATGGAGTTTTTCACCATCTTATTTTCACCTTTTTGAGCCTGAGTACACAGACGAAGAACTTGGGCGTGATCCGTAGCGTTATGGACACGCATCCCTGAGCCTGTGCTACACGAGCTTTTGTGCTTAAAAAGTATACAAATCTTTATTTTTCCAAAAAAAAAAGACAGATCGTTTCGCTAGATAAGACCCTTCTTCTTCGGCTGGCATCGTTTAAAGCGCTTTGAAGCTGTATTTAAACTGAATTTTTGGAAGTTCAGAATCAGGGCACCAACTCCATTATATGAAGAAAAATCCTCCAAAATGCTTTCCTCAAAAACCAGAATTTCTTTGACATAAACATGAACATCTTGGATGGCGAGGGGGTGAGTAAATTATTTATAAATTGTTGTTCTGGAAACAGAGTTCTCCTTTAAGCTTCTTCCTTTTTTTAATGAATGCTTCTCCATGTTGTGTTAAATTGATTAAAAATAGCAGTCAGCCACAGTAAAAAAGAAAAGATTTCTGCAGGTTCTTTTCCTTTGAAATTTCTGTTTATCAGAGAATTATAAAAAAAATGTCTTTTTCCACAATAAACATGAATTGGCACCGCTAGTTTCATCATTGATAATAATAGGAAATGTTTCTTGAGCTGCTAATCAGCATATTAATAATGATTTTTGCAGGATCGCGTGACACTGACGACTTGAATAGTGGCTGCTGTAAATTCAGCTTTGCATCACAGGAATAAATTACATTTTAAAATATATTAAAATAGAAAGCATTTATTTTAAGTTGTAACATTTTACCATCTTTTTGATCAAGTACGGTTGAAGATGCCTGTTATTTTTAATTTACTACTGACCTTTAGTGATAGTTGTTGATGAGTCCCTTGTTTGTCCTGAACAGTTAAACCGCCCACTCTTCTTCAGAAAAATCCTTCAGTTCCCACAAATTCTTTGTTCTTGTTTTTTTGTTTTGTTTTGTTTTGGCATTTTTGTGTATTTTTTTTTTAACCCTTTCTAACAATGACTGTATGATATGAGATCCATTTTTCACACTGAGGACCCTGAGGGACTCATATGCAGCTATTACACAAGGTTTAAGCACTCACTGATGCTCCAGAAAAAGTTTAACTGTTCAGGACAAACAAGGGACTCATGTACAGCTACCACTTTCCAAAAAAAAACAACAGCTGTGGATCATCTGTGGTAACAACACAGTATTAAGTATTTGGAATCAAGTGTATGTAAACTTTTGAACAGGGTCATTTTTTATAAACTCAGCTATTATTGTCTCTTGTGGACTATATGTTAAATATCTTTTATGTGAAATATCTTTATTCAGGTCAGTACTAAATAGAAAATAACAAGCATTTTGTATGATCCCTCTTATTTTGGTAAAATAATTCACTTTTTGCAGATTCTGCATGGTGTATAAAAGAT
>JAHKKF010525385.1:8999-22749 GCA_019740295.1 Labeo calbasu | reverse complement strand
TTGTGAAGGGAATGCGCCTCCTGATCTACATATATCCGTCTATGTTCACGCGAATCATTCGTGATCCAGCTTCACTTACAGCAGAAGTGAGTATAAGGTTTTTTTTTTTATGAAACTCTGCAATCACCTTTCCTAATAAAGTGCTAGTTAGCAAGTTTGCGGCTAAATGCAGCTAAAGTAAACAGGCTCGTCTCTCCACAGAGAGAAGAGAGGGGCGGGGCGAGCAGAGCTCATTAACATTTAAAGGAACAACCCCTCAGAATGGGATGATTTTTGCAGAGCTCATCTTGACAAGGTAAAAAGGGTGTTGTTTTACTCTACCATTGAGAATTTTTAACCAAAGTATATTAGAGACTTTTCAGTAAGACCCTGAAGAATCATATCAACTTGTGGAAAATGGGCATCCGATGACCCCTTTAAGAGTCTGGACTCTCTTCGTCAGGAGCGGCAGCGGGTGCAGATCATGTGACCCGTCGCAGCACATGCACTATAACTGATGGAGTCGCGTGTCAGGCTGTGTATGAGCTGTGAAGACTCTCTCTGGACGCTGGCGTGTACCTGTGAGGTGTCATGGTTGAAGATGATGGAGTTGAGGTCTCCACAGTTGTAGTGCTTGATCAGGTCCTCCGTGGTGTACGGCACCTGCAGACTCCCGGCGCGGAGACTCTCCTGCTGCAGCAGCGTCTGATTCAGAGCGAAAATCACCTGAAACACAAAGCAGCAGAGCTTTAGTGCTGACTCCGCACACCTGCGGCCTCTTGCAAGACACTCTTAAAAAGATTTATACAACAGTTCTGTCTGGTGCTCAAATCTGATTGGCTGATAAGAGTGTTGATATTACAGTCCTACAGAACTCTTAACAGCCGTTTCACCGTTTGTATCACTCCGCTTGCCAAAGTTGGCGTATTTCTCCCAGCGAGTGTCATGACGGACGTTAAAAATAGTGCTGTTTTGTGTCACGGAATGTAGTTTCAAGAGCTTTTGGGGCTGGAATGTACTTGGTTGGACTGCAAATACATGGTTTATTAATAAAGATTTGAAAATTTGCGTCAGTGTTTTCGAACATGTGAGCTCGAGAGCATCCGCGGCCAGTCAGCGCTCAAGAACCTGCCCGAGAGCGCCTCAATTTGGCTAGATCTCTGGGAATTTACAGCTGGCTCATATGTCTCTGTAGTGCTTAAACATGAGATGTAATTCGTTTTGGGTAAAATCACGACTGCTGTGTCAACCTCTCTTTCAATACAAAACATAAACATAAACATAATGAACATAACGCACAGCTTTTAATACAGTAATACAATAAGCTTTCAATGAAGCAACCCAACATTCCTTCTGCTACCAGAATTCATGAATATCTTTAAAATATCTTATTTTGTGCTCTGCAGTTCCAAAGTTACTCATACTGGTTTTGGAATAACATGAGGGTGAGTAAATGATGACAAAATGATGATTTTTGGGTGAACTGTCCTTTTAAGCACTAGACCAAACACTGTTTACTAGTCTAACTGTTCAGATTCATATTAGAAAGTTTGGGCCAGTCTTAAAGATCACAGCAGTTTATGCAACCAGCCCCTGCAAGCCCCAATGCACTGTGGGCCAAAGTCTATCAGAATCAGAATCAGAATTAGCTTTATTCACCAGATACACAAGGACTTTGTTGTATGTGTGTTTTTTAAGGTGCTCTACATGCATACATACATGTCTGACATGAGAACAGAAAAACATTTAAATAGTAAGTTTTAACAATAGATAATAATAATGTGTATGAATCTGGAACAGAAGATTTATGTACAGATTTGTGCATTATTTAGTCTATAAACAGCTGTATAAATAAAGAGATATGCATATGCATGAACATAATATTTTGAGAAAAAGGCAATAGTTAACCCAGTATGACTGCAGCCGATTCATGTGCTTTGATGAAATTTGTCTCAAATCATTTATTTTAAACGTAACACTGCTTTAACATCCAAACTTCTCTTAGAGCTGCTTTATTATACTGTATTCATGCAAACCGACTCTCTAATCACGACAGAACTCCTCAAGAGAATAAACACCTCAAATACATTAATAAAAGATGCTGTAGGATTGACAGTTTCCACTAAGAAAGAAACAACAAGAGATTGGATTAAACATGAAATCTTAGTAGAAAATACGACATATGAAATACGAAATATCCGTGAGAAAATATGGAATATTTTCTTCTAAAATGTACAGTCTTTTAACTGGAAGTGTTTACATACAGTATTGCCAAAAACAGTAATGTGCAATGCAAATATGCAACATAACAATAACAAATAACAATAATAAAAAATAATAATAAGTGCTAGGTGATTAATTAATAAATAAATATAATATACAGGGAAAATATATAGTAATACAGGAAGGTCTTTGCTGTCTATGGGAGTGCAGCTGAAAAACTAACTTTAAAAAGTCACATAGAGATTACTTAGAGAGATCTTACTTTATGAGAAAATGTAAATGCTGTTCTGAGTGTTTGTTTGATGAATTTTTCACAAGATCATTTACGTCTGGATCACAAACGCTGCGCTTTACAAACTCAACTCAAACACTGAGAGGTTTGATTAGTATGTGAGGACTAGTACTAGTGAAGACTGACTTGCTAAAGCAGAAGTGCTGTGTTTATGAATGGGGTTCTGGTGAAGCGTGAGTGAATCTCTCACAGATCAAAGGCTCCGCGGTGGAGAGTTTCTCTCAATTAGTTCTAGCTGCCGCTTTTTGTTGCTTCTGCTGCTGCAGCTCACCATTGTGTCACCATGAAATTTCCCAGTGTTTACTCTCTCTCTCTCTCACACACACACACACACACAGAGAAACACACACACACGGTTTAGACTGATCACTCACAATAGCTCCTCTTCCAAACAAACAAGTGTATTTGGTCCCAACAGCAGAATCAATCAAGTTTCTTCCACCTGTGAGCTCACAGCCAAACACTGCAGAAGAGTTTAAGAGTTTTCACACACACACACACACACACACACTCTCGAGCTCTTTTCATCAGCGCCGATGACACTCTCTGGCCCCGTCCGTCATTGTTTGAGGGGCTCGTCCCAGAGAGGAGGGCAAAGCCCAGCAGATGCCTTCTTGTCTGGGACAAAGAGCCCCCGTCGGCCGCCGGGCTCCCCGCGCTTTCATCCCGCGCTCATCAAAGACTCCTGCTCTGCATTTGAAAGCGCGCCGGCTTTATGCTGCTCAAATTAGCCTATCGCCACCCCGCTAGCCTCCCAAACTCCACGGCACAAAAACTCCCTCCATCTGCCGCGGCCAAAGCGTCTTCAGCGGCGCGGCTCCCCCTCGACGGCAGCAAAAGAGCCTTTCAGCCCCTTAAATTACGGCGCGGAGGAGGAGGAGGCGCTGAATGAAAGAGACGGGGCTGAACGAATGCTGTTTCTTCCTCCGTTGTGTCCGTTCCGTGGGTCACTGGCCACATTCACGCGCACGGGAACCAGAGCGACTTCATATCAAAGCGCTGCGGCCCTATGAAAGTCAATAATTCAGCTTTGTGATGGAAATCGCCCGTTACGTTACGACGGACTGAGGAAAGTACTCCGCAAAGCTGCACCGAACGCAATCTCAAAAGTAATACTGATGATGGAGTCCAAACAGGTTTCCCAAACGCTCCTCATTCTCACTGCAGGACAATCAGCTGAAACTCATCATCATCGTCGCTGTGCAGGGCTGAAATGATATTAGTCTTTAGGCCCGTTTCAGCCCAATGCAAGATACTGTTCTGTTTGTCATAAGTGCATGTTGCCGTTTTGTCATCTGTCGCTTTGAATGCTCGGGCTCTTTAAGTCTAATCATTCTGACTGGCTGTTGTTCATTCATTGTTGAAAGTGATTCTGAGTTGTGGTTTGGATTTGAATTTTCTTTTACATTTAGACTGAGTTTTAAAACTGCTGCTTTATTGTTGTCATTATCGTAATTGTTCTTGTTTACAATTACTAGTTTATCTAGTTTAGTCCTGATAAATGATTTAGTTTCCAAGACCATAAGCACATATTCAGGGTATTGAACACTCCGCTAATGATCAGAATTTCACTCTTACAGGCTGATCACACTAGACTTTGAGCTTGTGAAGTGTTGCAATGCTCATAATATGACGTCATGCTCTGCTGCGTATTTGTGACCCTGGACCACAAAACCAGTCATAAGGGTCAGTTTTTTGAATTTGAGATTTATACATCACCTGAAAGTTGAATAAATAAGCTTTGTTATGATAGACAATATTTGGCCGAGATACAACCTTATGAAAATCTGGAATCTGAGGGTGCAAAAAAAATGAAATATTGAGAAAATCACCTTTAAAGTTCAAATGAAGTTCTTAGCAATGCATATTACTAATCAAAAATTAAGTTTTGATATATTTATGGTAGGAAATTTACAAAAT
Organism: Labeo calbasu; assembly: GCA_019740295.1. Classification (NCBI taxonomy): domain Eukaryota; kingdom Metazoa; phylum Chordata; class Actinopteri; order Cypriniformes; family Cyprinidae; genus Labeo; species Labeo calbasu. The sequence goes on along the minus strand of JAHKKF010525385.1, from coordinate 18,335 downwards.
ATCTTCATGGAACATGATCTTTACTTAATATCCTAATGATTTTTTGGCATAAAAGAAAAACTGATCAATTTTGACCCATACAGTGTATTGTTGGCTATTGCTACAAATATATGCGTGATACTTAAGACTGGTTTTGTGCTCCAGGGTCACATTTTTAAAAACATAATTCAACATGTAAAACATCCAAAATGTAAAATTATGCAATCAACTCCAGTTTACTTCCTGCATTCACATACTGAAGAATGGAATGAAAAGTGTAGTGTTTCTGTCCCTTTAAGGTCCGTTCACACCAAGGACAATTACTGTAACCATAATTATAATGATAAAGTTTTAATAATCACTTCGAGAGAATAGCAAAGCCCACATCACAGTGATAACAAAAACAGCACAGAGGAACAATATCACTGGAATCAATTTCAACTTTTTTCCCAGCTGATGAATGATAAAATCATTGACAGTCAATCAGAATCCGTCCTGTTTCAATGAGCTCAAGCATTTAAAGGGACAGATGACAAAACTGCAGTGCGCTGATAATAAACACATGATGAGAGTTATTGCAATAGTCATCGTTTATGGTGTGAACAGCCTTTAGAGTGACTCTGAACATCTGAACGCCACACACATCTGCGTTTACAGTCTGTTCTGTTAGATATCTGTGTGTTCTGGCTCAGACAGCAGGTCTTTAATCGTACGTGTGCAGTGGACGTGAGCGTCAAGCGGCCGTGGAGCGTCCGTCTGTGAGTGATGGACGTCCTCTCAGTCCCGCGCTAATGGACGCCGTTAACGGCACCGACATCTTTCTCACGACATCATCCGCACTCTGTTTTCCCACCAGTTAAGAACACAAACAAAGCCAAAGCTTGCGGCGTACCGCCGGTGACGGCGCTGCAATACGGCCGCGTATTTGTGAATGGGAAATTTCCCACGATGCCCTGCCTGCGTTTAACCAGAAGAGGAGTAACTTGACGCTCCAGATGCACACGCTGAAATCAAACTCACGTTAATTCAAACAGAGCAGTCGTGTGTGTGTGTAGAGCTCTTCACTGCATTTACTGTGATTGAGTTTGGCTTTGATTAGTCTCAGTGTCAGACAGACATAACACACACTAAAACACTCAAACGCCACCATCAGGCTTTTATGCAAACTTCAGTCATGTTTACAAGCTTGTAGAAGAACTAGTCACTGGCTTAAACTCAGTAAACTGGTTTAGTTAGTTATCATTTTAGAGGAACTTGTGACAGGAATGGATAGGAGTGTACAGTGGTGTACAACAAAACTGAATTTTTTTATTCCTTTGCATTTTTGAAAAAAATCATGTGCAGATGACAACACTGTCAAATCGATCCCCATTCACACAGATCGTGAAAATGACTAAAACGCTGCTCTCCAGGCCAGTAGTTGGCGATGTTACTTTGCAAAGAAACTTGTGTATGCCTATAGACTAAATATTCACGTTTTTGCAGTTTACATAGAGACAATAACGGTATCGTTTCCAAAAACGCACTTTGAATCCCATTTTCAAAAGTTTGCGTTTTCAAAACACTGCTGTCGTGTACAGTGTTGGGGAAAGTTACTTTTAAAAGTAATGCATTACAATATTGCGTTAGTGTTCCTAAAAAAGTAACTAATTACGTTAGTTACTTTTTATGGAAGTAATGCATTGCATTACTTTTGCGTTACTTTTAAAATTTGTACAAGGTTCGCTTGTTTGTTTTTTATATCAAAAGTTCTATTTTTAGCAAATGTTGAAGCCCTTTCACACCAAAGTGAAATGAATAAGCGTCAGGCTGAAGGAAAAGTAAATTCACGTCTGTACAGTAGAATGCGGAACAAGAAAGTTCAATGCGCTTCAGCAATACAAAAAACAATGAAGCACAAATGTTGGTTTATCTAAAGTCATTTTTCTTATTTGTATTGTTAAACTAGATCATCAATGGTCAGCAGCAAAGACACTGAATTCACATTTAGTCTAGAACTACAGTATCATCATGTTCACACAACACCTCTCAACATGGGGGGAGGAGACTGGGGGGAGGGGGGGTAATTAGCGTTACTTATTTGAAAAAGTATCTCAGATATTTTCTTGTAAATTAAAAGTAATGTGTTACTTTACTTGCTACTTGAAAAAAGTAATCTGCTTACGTAACTCACTTTACTTGTAATGTGTTACCCCCAAAATTGGTAATGTAAATGACTGGCCAAAATACATACGTTTTATCACGGTTTATTAAGCACGTATTTTATGTATCATGAAAGTATGTTTTCCCTGAAGGAATAAATCAATCAATCGGTTAATGAGCAGAACTGTTTTATAGCTGTGCAGTAATCAGTGAAATTCAACAGAATCATTTTATGCTGTGTTGTATTGGTGCACAAATCCACTCTTCATAAGCTACGTGATGATTCAGGTTTGACTCTCAAAGGATTGACTCACTGCTTTTACTATCACATACTGAGAGAATCATAATGTGATCAAATAAATGTATAATACATTTAATAAAAGCATTAAGTAAAACCTTAGAGAGCAGCAAAGCTTGTCTGTGAGATGTTTTTCAGCTTCTGGAGATTCTACACACGCTGACACAACATTACAAGACGCTGTTTTCTGTTTCATCTCCAGCAGATTTGACTAAGCGTCACAGTTTGCCATCTGCTTCATTTTCTTTCCCTGTGGAGAGTCTTTATCTCACCGTGTCGACTCCAGACCGGCTCAACAACATCACTAAAAGCAGCTCGTACCGCCGTAAACATTCCCGCACCGCGGCGTCTGCCGCTCGTATTAGTGAGTTAAACATCGACGCGTTAAACGTCCTCCTGACAGCTGCGGCTCCAGCAGAACTCAGGACGAGCGCTTTAGACGGCCACGAGACACCCCGGCGGCTCTGACGCTCTCCTCTCAAGAGTTACGAGACGGTTTTATCAGTTCTTCTTCTGAAGACGTCACACATAGAGATGGGAGGTTCAGTATGTGTGTGTATGTAAACACTAAATTAATTAATATTAAAATAATATTTCAAACAGAATTTAAGCATGAGATACAGGTGCTGAAGTATTAAAGTGACTCACTCATGAAGTGGCACTTATTTAGTTTCGGAATGAATCAGTTGAATAAATGATTCAAAGACTCGTTCCTGAAACAGAGCCACTGATGGTACATGCATTTATGGAAACGTCTGTATCTGTGGAAATGCTGTAGGCCGTCAAACTTGAGCTCTAATGTGATTTTATGTCTAATGTGATTGTAAGTAGGCGGTCCTTGTCTGGAACTAATTGCGGTGCGGTTATGTGACGAACAGACAAACGGAGGTTGGCGTAGACGTGATGCATAAGTGCTTTGACCAGTCTAGAGAAACGCAGGTCATTTAGTCCATGTTGGTCTGTGTTCTGCATTTAGCCCACAGGCCCCGTGTTTACCTCAGCGCTCAATCGCAGCCAAATATTTACGTTGTCTGACAGAATCAGTGTCACACGCTAAAGTAAAGTGACTGCGCTTTGACTGACGGCTCCATCCGGCCCACACACGCGGCCTCAGCCAATCAGCTCGCAAGAGCCGCTGAGCCGAAAAACAGGATATGAAAAGCACCTCCAGACGTCTCGATGACGGACTCTAAACGTAAGTGTTAAACATTACATAAAGTCTCTAAATGAATATGAGCGCTTTAATACGTGCAAGAGCTAGAAAATGATCACGTCACCTTTATCACGTCAAAACCATTAAAAAAATAACCATTATAAAAAAACCTGGTGTATTTACCCCTAAAACGTTCATTGCAATACCTTAATAGTACATACCACTACTCTGAGGTACTGATATGCACCTTTTAGTGGTAAATAAGGAACAAAGTTGTCTTTTCTGACACTGAACTCACATGCGCAATCAAACCAGAGCAGTGTGTGGAGTTGCACGCGTCGGTTTGGCTTCGGCTCGAGCCCCGAACGCAGCGTCTCAGCACTGCGGTCTCACGCTGAAAATCCTAACGTCCCACCATGTAAAATCGTCCCTGTAGTGGAAAATATGTGCGGATAACCTCTCAGCCCCAAAGTAATGGATCCGCATGTGGCCGCGAGCCATCGCCCGTTTGTGGCTTTTCAACCGACTTCAAAATTGATGTAGACACGGCAGCAGAGTCCATCCGTCAGACCGCAAACACACACACACACACATGCGAGAGCGGCCGCAGATTCTAAACATATTTGGAATAGAGCTGCTTCTGAATGCGTCCGTGTGATTATGAGGGAGAGAAATGATCCTGTGCGTGAGGAATTTCACAGAGGAATTCTGACAAACGCTGGGAGAAGAGTAAGAAGAGTGCGAAAAACAGACCAGGAACGACAGTCGGTTGGTGTTCCTTGACTACTTTCATGGTGGAGTAACATGTTAAAATACTCTAAAAGTGCAATTTTAGATAAGAACTCTAAAAGGTTTAACTCTGCTAAAAATGTCTCTAAAAGTGTTTACAAACTTAAAGAGAAACAAGCAAGAGACAATGTTGCATGAGTGAAATCAATTGTGGAAGAGCAGATATAAAGGCCCCGACTGAAGAATCGTTTCAGGAGTTCAAAACAGCTTGCCAAAGTGAACTTTCCTCCAACGTTCTCTCCGGCTGGTAAACACCTTCAAACTAGCATTGGTTTGTGGCGATTACATAACAGGTGGGCGTGGCTCTGGGGCTCCGCCTTCTGTGATGTGGAAATCTTCACTTCATTTCTTCTGCTCAGTCCAGTGAGGACAGACATCAGTAAAAACACCAACACACTGCAGAGCTGCTTTATTCTAGATATAAAAGTTGTCATTCTTACTCTAAAGTGGCACTTTCCATTAAAAGCTGCAAATTTAACTTATGTGCAAAAATTGGAATAATGACCGTTTCCATCCAACAAGTCAAAGAGAACAAAATCATCACTTCCTGATAAACTGACACTATATAGTACTAAGAAAAATATGAGAAGCCGCTGAATATAGGAATTTTCATATATATTAAATTACTTGCGCTTCAAAGGGAGCAGACAAAACACAATAAATGTGATCATTTCTTTCGGAGGTGGATGCTGCTGTTTGGGATCACAGTCATGTAAGACTTTGTTGACAGACTTTGCTCAGGCATTTCAGAATGACCATCGGTCCACTGGTTAGACGGGTTTTGCCGTCCCATACTGCAAAGTCACACGGTTTTTTTGATGCGTATGGAGGAATTTATTCGGCAAATGCGTTTCCATCTCCTATTATTCACATTAACCCTTTTTCGCACTAGTCAAAAACCACCTCAAGCGAACGTAAATACTTTTTTTTGCAAATTAAGGGATTTTTATTTGAAATGTGGCACTTCCATCACTCGTTTCTGATGCGATGCTTCAAAATGTGCATAAAAACAGGTTGATGGAAACAGAGCTACAGACACAATTTGTTTTATGTTCAGTACTGTAAAAATGCTTGTATTAAAAGAATAGTTTACTCAAAAATGAAAATGTGCTCACCTTCAGGCCATCCATAATGTAGATGAGTTTGTTTTTTTTGTTTTTTTTTTTATCAGATTTGGAGAAATGAAGCGTTCCATCTTTTGCTCACCAGTGGATCCTACATGAAACATTGTTATGGATTTTTAATTTAGTTGATTCATACAGTTTACAGTGTTGGGAACATTACTTTTAATACTTTGTTACTTTAATGTATTAATATTGTGTTACTCCCTAAAAAGTAACTGTGTTAGTTACTTTTTACAGAAAGTAATGCATTGTTACTTTTGTGTTACTTTTGTGTTACTTTGTGTCACCTGAGCTGGGCTTGCTTATTTGTATGTTACTAACAAAATACCCCAGTTATATTTTTGGCAACTCAAAAGGCCCTTTCACACCAAAAGTGAAATGAATAAGCGCCAAGAAGAGCCTCGGTCTCTGTAACGTGTTACTTTACTAGTTACTTGAAAAAAGTAACCTGATTACTTGCATTACTTGTAATGTGGAACACTGATGATGGATTCATTTCTTTCAAACATGCAGCTTTTGTCTTCTCAAGATGTGAACTGATGGACTGGAGTGGTGTGGATTACTTGTGGATTATTGCGATGTTGTTATCAGCTGTTTGGACTCTCATTCTGACGGCACCCATTCCCAGTGAGACAGTGATGGAGTGACACATTTACACAAATCTGATGAACAAACTCATCCAAATCTTGGACTGTGTCAGAGCATTTTCACTGTGAGAGTGTGTGTTTATGTGTGTGTGTGTGTGTTTTTATGAGGTCAGCAAGCACACACACACTCTCACACACACAAAGAGCTCCATCCCCAAAGACAAACACTCTTTGGGTGTAAATGACCCTGAAAACGCGGCCGTTTCATGCGAGTGAGTGGAATTCTCTCTCAGCCGGGACAAAAAGTAAACAATACGGGGGCGCAGGCCGCGGGAGAGAGAGCGAGCGAACGAACGAACGAACAGACGCTTTCACCCGCGAGACCCTCAGGAGCCGCTAACCAAGAACAACAGCTCAACAATACGGCGCGGCGCTCGGCCGATTCGCTCCGTGGACCGGTCAGAGGAGCAGAGAGCCGGCGAGAGACTTCAAAGAGCCACTGACCGACGGCGTAAAAGGGAGTTTGACAGCAGCGTCTTTCATGTGCTGCAGGAGGGGATTGTGGGAGTGCGATTACATCACCGCCGTCCACAACTGGGTCGTAATTTTGAGCACTTTACATATAATCACAGAACACACAGCAGTCTTTGGCGCAGACGGATCTGCCGCTGACAGGGACGTGTGTCGCTCGTGTTAAAGTGCCTCAATCAACAGTCAGAAGTGTGAATCCACCACCATCTGCTTTCATTAGCCGTGAGACTCCATCCCGCCGCTCGACTCGCTCTTCACGCTCAGCGCTAAAGCTGCTCCGCATCACATTCATCACGCTGAGTAAGTCGTCTGCTCTGAGATTAAACCATCGCTGCGCTCGCTACGGCAGACGTTACCCACAATCCCTCATCACGGAGAAACAAAACATCAAAGTGTAGCAGGAAGAAATTAGAAGTTGAGGCTGGTTTTAATCTGGAAATACGATCCATAATCAGAATGGAAGCCTGTTTCCAACACCGGAAAAAAAAAACCCAAACATTTTCAGCTTTTTATTTCTCAGTTCTGGCCTTTTTGTCACAATTCTAAGTTTACGTCGGCGCCAACAGCTTCATGGTTAGCGTGTCGACATATAGCGCAACTGCGCACGCGGCGACCCGAGTTCGATTCCCGTCTCGAGGTCCTTTGCCGATCCTGCTCCCCTCTCTCCTCCCAGTTCTTTCCTGTCATCTCTCTACTGTCCTATCACAATAAAAAGGCATAAATAACCCCCAAAAAATAACTGAAAAAAAAAAACAATTCTAAGTTTACGTCCCACATTTCACACTTTACTTCACAAAATTGCAAGAAAAACTAGAATTGCAAAAACTCAATTCGGATTTCTTAGAATTGAGAGAACAAGTTGCAATTACTTTTTACACATTTTTTTTATTCCATTGTGGAAACAGGCTTCCATTCAGCTAATGAACAGGCACAAAAATTGTAAACAATTATCAAATTCATTTCACAAAGTAACGGCAAGCAACACACTGAATTAAAGAAGCCCACTTCCAGAACAAAAATTTACAGATTATTTATTCACCCCCTTGTCACCCAAGATGTTCATGTCTTTCTTTCTTCAGTCGATGAGAAGTTATGTTTCTTGAGGATAAAATCTTTATAATGGTCTTGAACGTTGCCTCCAAGTTTGAACTTCCAAAATGTAGTTTAAATGCGGCTTCAAATGGCTCTTCAAATGGATCCCAGCTGAGGAAGAAGGGTTTTATCTAGCGAAACCATCGGTCAGATTGACAATTGATATGCTTTTTAACCTCAAACGTCTTGTCTAAGTCTGTGTGAAATCCGGTTCAATACGGTCAAGACAGTAACTTCAAAATCATCCTACATCGCTGCAGAAGTACCGACCCAGTGTTTACAAAGTGAACATGCAAAGAAGATCAAATGGCCTTTACAAAAAATTGTAAAACAGCGATATAGGACCATTTTAATGCTGAAGAAGAAAATGAGACGGGAGTTTTTCAACATACCCGAACTGTATTGACCCAGATTACACAGACTATCCATGTGCATCGCAGAGACGAGACAAGACGAGCATTTGAAGTTAAAAAGTATATAAATTGTCAATTTGTTTAGAAAATGACCAGTCGTTTCGCTGGATAAGACCCTTCTTTCTCAGCTGGGATTGTTTAGAGCCCTTTAAAGCTGCATTTAAACTGGCGGGGCACCATATCAGTCCATTATATGGAGAAAAATCCTATAATGTTTTTCTCAAAAACATAATTTCTTTACGACTGAAGAAAGAAAGACATGAACATCTTGGATGAAAAGGGGTTGAATACATTATCTGTACATTTTTGTTATGGAAGTGGGCTGTGCCTTTAAATGTAAAATTGCCATGAAATTACTATGTAAAAATTACTATGAAACCACGCTGACTAAACGCACACGTACAGCCCATACGGCATCATAACCGAACACACTCCTGCCTGTCAGAGCCCGTGACACACTAACACCAGATTAACACGCCGTTTGATTCAGTTAACACCTCTCTGATACTCACGTATTAGCACATTAAGAGGAACAATAGTGGCTGTAATTACTCACACACGCATGCTAATGGAGGGCGACGCACAAACGAATCCCTGAGTGCCTGTCAAAGACCGCAGGACACAACAATAGCAGAGAATGATGGCCATTAGAGAGCTTTAACTGGAGCAAAACCACTGAGATACACAACATCAACACGACACACAAACATGACTCCATGAAGAAAATAGCATATTTAGTATTTAATAAACGACTGAGAGCAACACAGAATGTGCAGTATGAAGGGATGATGGGCTTATATGACAGTCATTTAAAGGGGTCATCAGACGGCCATCTTCCACAAGTTGATATGATTCTTTAGGCTCTTCACGAGAAGTCTATAACATACTTTTTACCATGTCAAAATCGGCCCTTTTAGTGGGAGCTGTTCTGTTGCATGTTCCTTTAAATGCTAATGAGCTGTGCTCGCCCCGCCCCTCTCTGCTGTGGGATGATGAGCCGTAATGTTTACATTAGCCATGAAACTTTCTAACCCTAACATTATTAAGAAGGGCGATTTGCAAAGATGCATAAAAACCCTCATACTCGCTTCTGCTGTGGATGAAGCCGGATCATGAATTATTTGCACGAACACAGATGCATTTATGTAGATCAGCAGGTGCATTTCCTTCAAAAATGAAAGTAACATTTAATCCACTGTATCTTCGACTGATACAGTGGATTAAATCA
>JAHKKF010525384.1:1344-13185 GCA_019740295.1 Labeo calbasu | reverse complement strand
TGTAACACTGAAGACTGGAGTAACAGTGCTGAAAATTCAGCACTGAATAACAGGAATAAATTATATTTTACTGTATATATTGTGTAGAAAACTGTTATTTTAAATTGTAAAAATATTTCACAATTTTACTATTTTTAATTAAATAAATGCAGCCTTGGTGAGCAGAAGAGACTTCTTTTATAAACATGAACAAATTTTGAACCCAAACTTTTGAACAGTAGTGTAAATGCATTTTAAAGCTTTTGGCTGTGATTGATTACAGAGGTCTTCCTGTATTCATCTCACCGTAAGCAGATGAACTGCAGACTGTGACGGGTTTAGATCATGTGTATCTGTAGCCAGGTTCATCACAGTCTCCAGTGGATTTAGGCGTGTTTGATAATGGAGCGTATTATCCCGTTATCCACGGATGAGGACGAGGCTTAAACTAAAGCAGGCGAGAGATTGAGAGATTAACAGACTCAATCCCAGAGCGCAGACACTCCAGTGGCATAATGGGATTGATCTCGACACCAAACTCCGATCATCTGCAAACAAGATGAAAATACAAACTAGTGCACAGTGACTAAAGAGCAGATGCTCACAGAGCTGCAGGCGCATTCGTCTGCATTCACTGCTATATTTACACGTGTCTCTCCAGCACCTGTCTCATTCTATAAACACACATAATCTATAGGATAATAATGACAGACAGACGCCAGATGCTCATGTGGAAAACCAAATCCTCCTCTAATACCTGAGGAACTAGAGGAAGATGCTGGTCAAAGATGAAACATCATTATGTGCCGCAGGGTCAAAGGTCAATGAGCTTAACAAGCGGAGCATCTCAACTTCATCACAGTGACAAACGCAAACAAACAAGGTTTGAATCAGTGTCTTATTTCATGAAAACAGTTTCAGTGGTTATTTGGGTAAGTTTGAGTGTAGTTGGTGCAAGCACAGTTTTTTTCATATTCAAGATGATGGATTGATTTTATTAGTGTTCATTAAAATGGTAACTTGCGTTACAGCGCTAACCAGAACTGGAACAATCAGCTGTGAGAAAACAAAGTTTACAGCTAAAAAGCATTTTAGAGACAAAATTGGAAATAATCAAAATTTTAGATATGCTTTTTGCTGCTAATTATTTATTATATTTATTTGACATGAATTATACACTTAAAACATACAACAATTATTAAAATATTATTATTTAATATTATAAAATATTATTCAGCTTTCAGTTTAAATTAATATTAAATATAAATACAAGCTTTAAAATATAGAAGGCTTTTAAAATTCTAAAACGTTCACGTCTTTTTAAGCTCTTTATTGAACGTTTATAAAACGGTTAGTTACAGTCCTCAATTCTGATTGGTCAGCAGCTGTGTTTTATTCACGATGAAGCACAGCAATGACCGTTTCACCAATGGTTCTGTGTATCACTGCGCAACACCCTTAAGTCCCGTTCACACTGCCAGTGACTTTTTCGTTGCATGTCACTAGACTGTACTGTGAAGACGCTTGTGGGCGTTCCCAGTGCTGTCGCTCTAATGTTATTGGAACAACAACTTACTTTGTTTTTCTTATATTGATAGGACAGTAATGAGACAGGAAATGAAGTGGGAGAGAGAGGGGGGACGTGATCAGGAAAAGTCCGGGACTCGAACACAGGATGCCCAGAGCGCAACAGCGCTGCATGTCAATGCACTGCCCACGAGGCTATCGGCGCTGACACAACAACTTACTTTAATGTGATAATTATATCCTATAAATTGTTATATACAGAACCATTTATCTGTTGTAGTGATTTTAAATTGTGACAATAAGCTTCTTGTGTTGATAAATACTGTTGTACAGTGGTTTGATGTCCACCCTGTTATGTCCGGTCCATCCTGTTTCCCTTCTGTCCACCCTGTTACCTCAGTGTTTTTTTGAAATTAATAAAATGAGTTCAACAATTGTAACTCATGTCTTTATGGTTACCTGTAGGAACCTAAATGGGAAAAATGTAATTATTTAAAATGGGAGAAATTCCATTGAAATTTCTTTTTATTCTAAAAGAAATGTGGTGAAATTACAAATTTCAAATCTTCAAATACAACTTTTTTCAATATTATGTCACTTAAAATACATTTGCAGGGTAAAAAGAGGGACATTTTAGTTCTTAGAAAACGTAAATATAACAATAATTGTGCATTCAAAACACTTAACTGAGATGAGAATGTCCTGTGACAGGGTGGGCATTCAGCCCTTGCACGTGTCAAGAACTTCGTGAAAAATTATTAAAGAATAATAGCCTGAGCTGGACCATTATATTTTTCTTACAGCAGCCCAATCCCTTCTTCAGATAAAATGATTACATCATGTAAAATTTAACCATTTTTTGATGAAAAGTTACCAGGCTCAAATGACCTGTATACACTGTAAAAAACAATTTGTTGAATCAACTTAAAATAATTTGTTACCCGGCTGCCTTAAAATTTTAAGTTCAGTCAACTCAAAAAAAAGTTTATTCAACTTGAAATGTTAAGTTAGACTCAGTGACAACTTAGATATTTGAGTTGATTCAACTTAAATTTTTAAGGCAGCTGGGTTACTTACCCAGCTTTTAAGTTTAACAAACACAAATATCTAAGTTGTCACTTAGTACAACTTAATTTCAAGTTGACTAAACTTATTTGAGTTGACTGAACTTTTAAGGCAGCAGGGTAACAACGGCGGTCGGTAAATGGCAGGGTAAATTTTAAGGCAGCAGGGTAACAAATTATTTTACGATAAAGTTCAGTTTTCATAACAGAGAGGGGGAAAAGTCCCCAGATGACCTACTACTTTCACCTGGATTCTGAAGCAAAACACATGGCCACTTTACTATCCCATGAGGCTGCGGGGGAAGAATTAATGAATGACAGCGATGCAATTTACACTAGTAAATTGATCGGGGTTGGAGCTAAACTCTGCAGGACAGTGGCTCTCCAGAACCAAAGTTGCCCAGCTCTGATATAGAACATACTTTTTTTAACAATTGCAAAATTCTTTCAAATTCAAATGTAGTAGCTCTACTCAGACACAATTTCAAGCACAGTGAGAGAGATTCCATCGATATCATTCCTCTGTGTCGTGACTCTGATATTCTCTTTGAGGAAACCATAAAGTTCGATTGCAACAACTGAGAAACTGATAGAAAAGGTAAAACGTACAGAGAACAAAGCGCGTCAGACAGACCTGACATTAATAAAACACCACGTCTGATCTTGCTTTCCTGGATCTGACTCTCATTATCCGGCAGGGATTTACAGAGATGATGGAGAACAAGGACAGGATTACTGAAGGTGCTTCATCATCATCATCATCATCAGTAAATCTGCTGCAGGATTTTTCCTGTTCTCAGTCAAACATCAGGAATGACCTGCAGCTTGTTGAATCACAGCATAGTCAGTCAGTCAGTCATGTGAAGGAAGTGACAGATGAAGTGAGTGTGCAGTGTTCAGAATCTCTTCTAGAAGAATCTGGATCTGGATGTACTCGAGCCTTTTCCCTTCCACAGGCATGTGAAGAGACACTGCTGTGATGATAAGAGCCTAAGTGACTGTGACACACACACACACAGATCTGGTCAGCTATCCTTGTAGGGACTCTCCATAGGCATAATGGTTTTTATACTGTACAAACCATATTTTCTATTACCCTACACCAACCCTACACCTAAACCTACCCGTCACAGGAAACTTTCTGCAAAACAAACAAACAAACAAACAAAAGATTCTGTATGATTTATAAGCTTTTGTACCCATGGGGACAATTTAGGTCCCCACCATGTGCGCATTCAGTTTTATTTTCAAGATTTTGTTTTTTTCAGGTTTGTTTAGGTTTTGTGTAGGAGGATGCGTGTTATTTTATTATGTCCCATGCTCTGCTAATTATATTTAAATGAGAGTAGAATATAGTCAACTCGTAAAATCTGTCAATTTCATTCTCCTATTAATATTTTGTTAAATAAGAGATTTCTCAATTTGAGTGTATTGAACATTTGGTAATAAAAACAATATTTTTATTTAATAAAAAAGAAGAGTTTGTCCATGTTCCTTGATTAGTTGTCCACCCTGTCGTACTGGGGAATCCGCCCCTTTAAGAAAAGTCCATCCCCTTTAGTGACATCAGGACAACAGATTTTTTTGTCTCTTCAGTGGCGGAATTTTCAACGTCCGAGGTGGTGACTTTTAAACTGAGAAATTATCTTCGTGTGAGTTTGCTTACTTGCTTTTCCTAAGCTTAACATCTCCACCCTGTTGCCGTAATATATGCCCGAAGTGATTAGAATACAGTATCTTTAAATTATATATATTTAAATATAGCAAATTCTCTTCAACAACCAGATAAACTATTTAGCTAGTCAGTTTTTTGTAAGCTAATATGGTAACTGAAGCTCAAAATGTCCACTCTTGTCAGCCACTTAGACTCGATAGAGTGGACATACACATTACACATTACACATTACATTACACATTACACAATATTAATACACTAATATTGCTAAAATCTAAAATGAATACAATTATTATAATAATTTATTATATATTTTTTCGAAGTTAAATAAATGTTTCATTGTCATATTTTGTCATGCTTTGTGTATTTTGCTTTGTGTCCACCCTGTCATCTTAATATTTTAAAATTATATTTAAATAATAATTCAATCATGTCTATATAATCCAGTGTGTTCCATAGCTAGGTGTGAGGGCAAAAACAAGCAAACAAAAAATGAATTCAAATATCACTGTTTTTTCCAAATAAGAAAAAACATGTGCAAATTTCTTTAAAAACAAATGGTTTATGTGTTTCTAATTTGAAAGCAAACAAATAACCCTGTTTAGGAAAGGGACATTATACCTTTCAGAAAGTATTATTTGCATCTTAATATTGCCATGAAAATGTATTTAACAGTAATATATATGTCCATGAAGGGTGGACATATCTTATGGTTTATGCTTCGAATAATGGCCCATAATTATCTATAAAAATGTGTGGGAGCTCAGCTAATATGTTTCTATAGTACTTGAGTGTCTACTATTTATGACATGACATAAAGCGAATGTGAAATTAAGAGGGAAAATATTGTGAGGGTTGAAAGGCGCTCTATGGTGATATTGTATAATAAACAGCCAAAATTCTAGTAATATGCATGCTAATGAGCAACTAGTTAATAGTGAGAACTGGTTCTTAAAATAGTGTTACCTTACATTTTAATTGAATTCATTTCACAATAAATAGATTTATATTGATTCTAAGCAGTTTGAACAAATGCATTCTGAAAATATGATTTAAATAAAATCACATAGATGGAAAGTTAAACTGCAATGACATTTTGAGTGCAGAAATCTGACCTGTTTCATTTCTGCATGACTGACAAATATGCACAAGGTTCATACAGTCATTGTAAAATAAAATTCCAGGACTTTAAAGGACTTTTCAAGCACTACTTCTTTGATTTTCAAGGACTTCAATCAAGGACCTTGTTCTTTGATGTTTTCTATAGTTTAAGAAAAAACAAACAAACAAACACTCAAGTCCTGATCTAAATCAAATGATTTGTGCTCCGCACTCCTAGGTTCCAGTCTAAGGCTACGTTTACACTAGTGCGTTTTTGTTTTAAAACGCATAACTTTTGCTAAGGTTACTCCAATCGCTAACACTATTCTGCCGTTTTTGACTCTGGAAAACGGAGGCTTTCAAAAACGCTGCAGACCCTGTTTTAGTTTGAAAACTTTGGGGTTGTGCTTCAGTGTAAACTGACCAAAACGAAGACGTGGCTGCCCACATTCACTCTGCGCATCCTTGATGACTGTGTAAACAATAACGCCATGCTCATTGTTGTACCCATAGATATGTATAGGTAGATTCCCCATTTGGTTGTACCTGCATGAATGGTCATGTGACATGCGTTTTCAGTTGTGTAGATCTGACGGAGATCGTTTCTGAAACAGTGAAATCACCAGTGTAGACGTCACTTCAACATCACTTCAGATCAGGACTCGAAGTGGATCATGAATCTTTCAATATGTGGAATGATTCAAGAACCTGCTCTGAAGTTCCGATCTGAAACCCACACCGAAGTCCAGATCTAAATTAAAAGATTTGCGATATGTGATTTGAAGGCCCAATCTGAATCAAATGATTCGTGAGTCAAGATCTGATTGGACCACTTCGGAACGGCGAATCTGGTTGCGACAATGGTTTTTAAAATCATTACAAGCGATGTCGAAATTTGAAAATGAATGGCCATTTTAATTTGATCTAGTTTTTCCTAGTGAATCGCTTGAAATAAAAAGCCACAGATTTGAATCAATCGGAGCGGGTTCAGCTTAAAAGACTCACTCAATTGATTCGGTTCATCTGTTCCTGTTTTTGCGTCTTCAGACATGTTTTCACGACACGGTCAGTACTACTACTGGTTTAACTCTATAGTTTTATGACATTAACTGAAATAGTTATAAAAAAAAAAAAAAAAAAAAGATGTTTTTAATTGCGTGAATTTTGAGTAAAAATTAAAACACTTATTTCATAGATACATTGTCTTTTAATAATTCAAAGACTTTTTAAGTACCTCTTCAGGAATATTGCTATTTTCAAGGATTTTCCAGGCCTTAAATTTCAAAAAGTCAAATTCAAGAAATTCAAACCCTGTATGCAAAGTTTATTAGTTGCAAGCAAATTAGGCCTAAATATTTGTTCCAGTGTGACAGTAAAGGACAGAACTGAGACGTACGGTCAACAGCACTTGAGTTTATTTCTCATTGTGTAGTTAAAACATAAGAAACACACTGAACATAAAACAGTCGGACATCAGCACACGTTAAGAACATGAGTGTTCACTGCATATTCAATCCTGCGCACACACTATAAAATCAGATCAGATCGCTTGACGTCAGCGTCCGCAGATCAACTCCTCCAACTGCCGAACGTCTGAGACGAGGGTCTGGAAAACATCATCAGAGACTCGATGTGTGAGCAGAACTCACGACGGATGTGCGTGAATGAACGTGAATGTTGCAACACTTACTGGTTGGTGTTGGTGTTCCCAAAACCTCCAAAACCTACAGACACAGACATAATCAGAGAGTCAGACTTCATCAGCAATGACAGGTCTGGAGTGGGTTTATCACTGTAACTAGGTAACTCGTGACACACAGCAAGCAGCTCTTGAGTCTGTCTGCGGCGGATTTAATCGCAGGAGATGCAGAGAATGCAAGCGTAGCAGAGATAAGAGCTCATGAGAAACAGAACCTGCACTAAACCAGCACTTCATAACAAACAGTGTTGTTGTTGGTAACTCAAACTGTAATTAGAAATAAAACTATTGTAAAGTGGTTGTCGTTAATTGAAATGAAGCTGAATAAAATTAATACATTAATACCTAAATTTACAAAATTAGTAATGTTGCCTTTATTAAGTTTAGGTTAAAGTGTAAAAAAAAAAATTAAAAACTAAAATTGGAAACATTGCTTTCACAACAACAAAAAAGGTTGTTTAGGTTAAAGTACTACTATTATTAAAACAAAACAAACAAAAAAAGAAAAGAAAAAAAAACCTCAATGATAATAATATTGTTAATAATTAATTTATTTACAAAAGCACAAAATTACAAAAACTAAAATTAGAAACATTTTTTTTTATTGCAGTATACTTAAGTTTTACATAATTACTAAAACTAAAAACTACGACAGTGTTTTAATACCACGTTAAAAAATAAGAAAATCGACTTTTATGAGATTTAAAACACAGCAATTAAAGTTATAATAGTTTGAGAGTAAAGCCTGCGCATGAAAATGGCCCGGATTGGAAGCACCGGGAGAAGTTGCCAGGCCACCGGAATTTGTTTGAATATATGTGGGATTATTAGCAGAAATCAAACCATGTGTTATACCCGCAGAGACAGTATGCTTGGAAATAAAATTTCACGTCTTCAGCTGCATTCATTAGGCCTATCTGTAGTGTGCCAGCTACCTAATAATAGCAATAAGCTTTGTACCTTTGGTACTTTTAATATAAAACAAAGTCTCAGCTTGCAAAATCTGTCAGTTTTATAGGAAAAATACAAACAAAGTTTGAATCAATCGTCTTGCGATCACATTGAGACATTAGTTTCATTAAATGCTACTGTTTTCTTTGTGAAAATTCCACCACCTACTCTGCAAAAGCGTCTGTGGCGTCCAATCTTTCGTTCCTCACATGTAGTTAATTAAAAACAACAAAATGTTCTAAAGGTTGAAGTGGACTCCACCTCATTAGCATAAATTATATTGTTGTCTTTTCTGCAGTATATAAGTGAATATTCACAAGCTGTTTTATTCATGGTATAATACAGTAAATGATTGGAAATAATATTTAACATCTTCCGTTCATTATTTGTAGCTTGTCAGCCACCCAGTAACATAAAACAGCTCAGCCTTTAAATTCTGTCAGTGTCATCACGGAATACAAATTCTAAATTTTTACAGCACGATATAAAAGTGAAGGAACATCAGAAGGAATGAAAAAAAAACAGTATATCCTAATTTAATAAAACAAATCATTGTAATCGGAAAGATGACTGATTCACATGCTGCTTAAACTGAGGCGAATACAGCGATCTGTCAAACCACAATAAAGAGCGTGAAAAACCCATTTTCCCAATTTGCAATTTGTGCAATATACTCTCAAAATATTACAACTTTAATCTCTTAATTGCTATGCATTAATTCTTGTAATTTTGACTTTATTCTCAAAACACTTCAACTTCATTCCCGAAACATTTCAACTTCATTCTCTGAGTATTTCGACTTGTAATTTTGACTTTATTCTTGAAACGCTTCGACTTTATTCGCAAAACATTTCATCTTTATTTGCTAAACACTTCGACTTTATTATCATAATTTTGACTTTATTCCCGAAACCTTTAGATTTTGTCAAAATATTTGACTTTATTGTCGTAATATTTTGACTTTAATCTCGTAATCTAAGATTTTTTTTATTTTTTAAAGTGCCACTAAAACTCTGTTGGAAAAAACAAAGCAAAAAAAAAAGCAAAAAAAAAAAAAAAATATTGACAACAGCACATAAAAATCACAACTAAAATGTGATTAAAATACACATTAACCAGGAAAAATGTATTTTTCATCAATATTACTTGTTCCACAGCTAGTCATATTTTAACCATGTTTGTACTTTTGGTCACATTTTATTTCAAGGTCAAATTCTCACTATTAACTAATAACAATGACTTTTGCCTAAATAAACTCCAAATTTGCTGGTTATTAATAGTTAGTAAGGTAGTTGTTAACTCAAACTGTAATTAGAATTAAAACTATTGAAAAATGGTTGTCATTAATTGAAATAAAGCTGAATAAAATTAAAACATTGAATTAACAACTACATTTAGAAAATTAATAATTTTGCCTTTAGAATATTTTAAGTTTAGGTTAAAGTTAAAAAAAGGCACAAAATTAGAAACTAAAAATGGAAATTAAAATTACTTTAACAACAACAAAAAGATAAGTTTAGAATGAAGTACTACAATTATTAAAACTAAAAATTATTATTTACATATAATATTTATTTCTTACTAAACAATATTTATTTACAAAAGCACATATACCAAAACCTAAAATTAGAAATATAAAGTATTTTTAATTAAGTGTAAGCTTAGGTTTTACTTAATTACTACAAATAAAAACGAAGAATAAAAAAAAATTAAAAGAGCACATAAAAATTAAAACTAAAATTAGAAATTTTGCCTTAGAAAACAACAGAAAAAAAAAAAAAAAAAAAAAAAAAAAACTAACAGAAAAAAAAGTACTTTTTTGGTAATGTGAGACTGTCAGGTAAAATGCTAAAGCATGTTGTGATTGTCCAGATTTCTATTGGTGCTTGAGTACACTGAACCAGCTGAACACAGCATGTTATCGGCTCTAAAACTAGTCCTGCTGCGGCTATAAGGGGAAGCACAATAACAGCAGCATTTGACCGCTGTCTCTGTGATCTCACCTCCAGACGAGCCGAAGCCGGAGAAAGCACCGCTCTGATTGCCGAATCCCGACGGCGGCGGTGGCTGCTGCTGCTGCTGCTGCTGCTGCGCCAGACTCCCGAATGACGGCGGCGCCGCTGCGGTTGAACCCGCTAGAGAGCCAAACGACGGCGCACTTGGAGGAGACGCGAACCTGAAACACACAATCAGAAGCATGCGTCGCGTCAGAGGCTGAACATGTGACACAAATGGCAGCGGGTTTATTTGGGTGAGTTATGCGGTGGGGCACAGGTGCGAAACACACACACAGAATAGATCACAGCACACATCACTAAAATAGCCCGCACCTCTGAACTCATCCGTCATAACGCAACTCAGATTTACTAATTTACTCACACTTTTATTAGCACTAGACCCTCATGCTGTTGTGTAAAAATAGCTGCAGTTGTTTCCAAACTGACCTCTTATTTTCCCTTAATTTAATTAGTGATAATCTCCATGTGTTTTGAGTGTCTTGATCTGTTCAAGTGCTTCACTTTATTTGCATGCTTATATTTGTTGCTCATGATCAAGTTTTCTTGTTTTCTTGTTCTTGGTTTCATTTCTGTTCATTTGCTGTTTTGCTGTTCATTTGCTGAAGGCTGTTTTTTATTCAAGCGCTGTGTCTGTGTGGATTGTTGGTTTCATTCTGCTCACATGACTGATGATCAATATCCATGAATTATTCCACTGGAGTCTCAGTGCCTCGTCTCTTCTCACATCTCTGTCTCTTTCATTGTGATGCTTCAAAATGTATGTTCTGATATGTTCTCTGCTTTTAACTTTTACTTTGGTAAATGTTTCTTAAATAGAGAAACACTACAGTCCAGACATCTTGTGTCTTCATATTGAATTATCCATCGATGTGTCTAAAATTCAGTAAATGATAGAAATATTCAGATTGAAAGGTTCAATTCATCCAAAAAATCTAAATTCTGAACATAAATAATTAAAATATACTGGATTACTGGGGTTCAAGCGCTCCCAAAAGGTATATTCAACTTTTTTTGTTGGATAATTATTGGCCTAGAGACTCCAGAGAATTGTACTGCAGTGTTTTTTTCAGATTGAGCAAAAAACCTAGGACTAGTTTGCAAAAGCAGGTTCTTGATCATTCAACAAACGACTTGATTGACAGCAGTGGTTCTAGAGGTAAAGTTGTCCAGAATGAGGAGTCCTTATAGACACTTGTGGCACTTTGGACCAAGACCGTGCACATCGATTTTCATGGTGATAGGACAAATGGTTGCACAGTTATAGTCATTTTTAAGTTTTTTCCCTCTAATAACACCAATAATTGGCCAAACGCTGTGATTTTTTTCCTGTAACCTCAGATTGAGCTCTTACATAAGTTTTCTGGGTTTGGCAAAGATATCTCATTCCTTATATCTCATAGGCATTTTACTAAAAGTGGCCCTGCCCCTTTCGAACATTTTGATGCCCCTTTTTTTGGATAATTATTGATATTCACTCCACAGAGAATCTTTCTGCACTGGTTTGGTTCCGACGGGGCGAATTTTTTGCAAAAGTAGGTTTAAAAAAAAAAAAAAAAAATCCAAAATACCCAAAATTTTTCCAGGCTCATGATCGCATGCGCATGCGATCTCATGCGTTTCGTCCGTCTTGAACCAAGGACTCCAACAACACAAGACACTGACAGTTTAGGAGTTATGAGCAGTTTCATACTTTTGATCACCCCGTCAGGCCGATTGTGGCGAACCTTGGTAACGTTGTCCCTCCAAGTTTCAAGTCTCTACGACTTACGGTTTGGTCTGCACAATGTGGAGGTTGCTGATCCGTGACCATTCTAACAATTACAATAG
>JAHKKF010525383.1:1986-57001 GCA_019740295.1 Labeo calbasu | reverse complement strand
ATAAAAAGTAACTAATTGCATTACTTATTTACTCTTCATGGAACGTAATGCATTGCCTTACTTGTGTGTGTTAATTTTGTCACCTGGGCTGGGCTTGCTTATTTGTTTTTTAATAACTAAACCCCAAAAGTTATATTTTTGGCAACTGTAAAGACTTATTCAAATCAAAAGTGAAATTAATAAGCTTTAGGCTGAAGGAAGTGCCTTTGCACTTACTCCCAGTTTATCTTAACACAGGGACAGGAGAGATGTTAGTGAATAAATGGAAAAATAACTACCTGATCTCATGACAATATGCGAAATACGTACCAGTAATTACATATCACTGCAGTTTTCAATAGAAATGAACACTAGAGGTGGTAAAACTGAGCGCTTGTAAACGTTTTCATAACCAGTTATGATTACAGCACTATATGTTTCACTTTCCAGACGTAACAAGCTTGCTCGGTAGCTGAGCCAGCATGGGATTGTACTTAGGATGTGGACTCTTTGGTTTCGCATCCTGTGAAAAACATGACTTATGATGAAAGAGCTGAAGGATGAGATGCTTGCGATTCCATTTTTACATCACATCTGTTTTTTATTCATACTATCGGGTAGGTTTAGGTGTAGTGCTGATGGTACATTATTTTAAAACATCACAGAGCATTAGAGTTATTTCGGTACGTATTTCGCATCTGGCGATAAAGTTCACCCAAGGAACGTTTTTTATCATGAGATCAGGTTGGAAAACAGGCAGCTTTCATTAGGGTTTGCGACAAAGTCTACGATAGCATCATAATTTTGATTTAATGATATGCGATTTGACATTTTGCGAGTATATCGCAAAAACCAAACCAAAAATCACCCAGAGAGTGCACGCATACACTATGAGATGAGAGTAGATTAGATTCACACTTTCACTGCGCGATTTAGTCTGATAAAATACATTTAGAATTCCCCAAAAATTAGGACTGTATGACTTTTGTGTTTTCTATTGATATCATCTGATATAGTTAGTATAGTTGTACACAACGAGTACAGTTTTTTCTCCAGATATCAGTAGAATTGCATATGTGATATTTATTTAATAAAACAGTCATATAAACAGGAAGTTAGTATTAACTTGTTTTTACTCTATTTCATCAGCGAAAATTGTTTAAGCACATCCACAGTGGAACTGTAATGAAATGACAATGTTTTGTTACTGAATCATTCAGCTGTTTGAATGAATCTGTTGAACGAATGACTCACTAATGTTGTGATATGATGCCACCTACTGGCGATTTTAGGTTTATATTTAAAGCATATTTATTGTACTATTGAACGTTTTGTTTTTTAAAGCATCAAAACATAATTTATCCACTTGAAAATTCTGTGCCACCTCTGCATTGCAAACACAAATTTTGTGGATACTGATTTCATCTCTTTGGAAACAGCCAGTTTGACAGAAGAGATTATTTAATTGGGTAAAAGTGGCCATAAAAGGTAAAAATCAATTTAAACTTATTGGAAAAGTTAATTTCTGTTACTCCTTCAAGCTAACCACAGCACAGAATATGAAGAATATCAAAAGCTTTGTCCACAGCAGTCCTAAACCTGCCAAAATACCAGCACAATAACATGTTCCGCAAAATATTGTCTAATTGTCATTATCAACAAAATTCCAGAAAATATCGAGACACCATTTTTTGTTATAATCGCACACAGATATTTTGGTTTTTTTTAAAGTAAAGTGTTACTTTACTAGTTACTTGAAAAAGTAATCTGATTACATAACTCGCATTACTTGTTACCCCCTACGCTGATAAGTAATTTGTTCTATTTTGTTTTATCAGAGCATGACAAAGGTCATTATTGTTTGCCTCGTTCTTTCAGAAACCGAAGTTGCGTAACCATCTCTGTCTCAGTGGCCGTGAGTGTGTGCTTCGGGAAGTGCGGTGATGAAGCCTACGGAAATGAGGGTTTAGAAGCTAAGCATGAGACATGTAGCCCAGACGCTGATATCCCTGCTGGACCTAGTCAGCTCTGAGAGTAGCAATTTAGCCATCTGTCTGCAAGAGACAAGAGGAAGCTGCCTTCACTATCTCATAGAACAGAAAGTAATGTCCTGCATAGTTAACACTAGAAGTCTTGTCTTGACTGAGGTGGAAATCTTTAGCTTTGCCATTTATGGGCTTGTAATTGACACTTCTCTTTTTTTTCCTGTAGCATATGTTCTGTTTTTGTGTTATTTAAGTCCAACAGGCTTGCGTGATTTCTGCTCGACTTGGTTTTTGAGGCACCGGTGTGCTCATTTTAGGTTTGAGCTTTTGATGGACACTTTTATAAATGAAAGCAAGGGTGACACTAAGTTAAACTGATATTTCAACATGTTTTCTCTGAAAATGCAAGCGTACACCTACATGCTGAGAAAGCTAGAGGAAAGAAACTGCTGCAGGCACAACCCGAAACTCTCTCACGGTCTTCATACTTTAAGATGATGCCTTTATTGTCAGGTCTAGTAAGTTTGACTGCATTTTGTTAATTTATATCATCTAACCATCCTTTGTCTCCCAAATCTCAGTCCAACTGAGCATCTATGGGATGTGCTGGACTGACAAATTCAATCCATGCAATCCCCACCTCGCAGGACTTAAAGGATCTTCTGCTAACGTCTTGGTGCCAGGTACCACAGGACAAGTTTAGAGGTCTCGACGCATAAGAGTTGTTTTGGCAGCATAAGCGGGACCTACATCATGCTAGGCAGGTGATTTTAATGTTGTGGCTGATCAGTGTATATATCATTCTATTAAACTGTCTATCCATCC
Organism: Labeo calbasu; assembly: GCA_019740295.1. Taxonomy (NCBI): domain Eukaryota; kingdom Metazoa; phylum Chordata; class Actinopteri; order Cypriniformes; family Cyprinidae; genus Labeo; species Labeo calbasu. Next base: position 54,212 of record JAHKKF010525383.1, on the reverse strand, counting down.
AGCCGTCTTTCTGTGTAATATTGCATAACTTAATCTCTCAGCTCAGTTTTGGGAGTTCTTCCAGTACTGCCTCGGGGTATTGACATTTCTCTGCGTATATGAGTGAACGTATGTGTCTTTGCATGCAACGTGGGAGTGCAAGTCTCTCGCTGTTCCTCCATCTTTTGACAGGCAGGCTTTTAAAACCAGCGAGCCAGTTCTTCACAACCCATCCTTCAAGCTACAGGTTCCAACAAGATTACTTCTGTGGCACAAATAGCTTTCATTCAGGGCTATCCTGCTCTTGTTTCATCCCCTTCCCAAGAAAAGGTCCAAGTAACAAGGTCTCACTGATTCAATAATGATGAATAAATGAATGGAGCGTGGCCATGCTGTAACATCCAACCTTGGCAAATTTTGCTTTCTTTCAAAAGATTTCTTGTTCAAACAAGCATTCAGTGCCTGGGAATAAGCTGGACCTTCTTAGAAACTGAAACAGACCCAGAAATTTGGGTCTGTAGCAGTTTTGAAAAGACAGACATTTCTAAATGCTAAAAAAATGACTTTTTTAGCTAAACTGTTCCTTTTATGAGCATTGTTTATGTTTTTTATACATTGTTGATTTGAATTAGGGTTATCATTTTAACATTAGCATTATTAGCACACAGAACACTATAAATTACCATTATTTACAAATTTGGTGCATCGTCATTTAGTATTGATATACACTGCTGTTCAAAAGTTTGGGATCAGTATGTTTTTTCTTTTTCAAGGATGCATTTATTTGATTAAAAATCCAGAAAAAACTACACTATTGTGAAATATCATTTCATCATATTATTATCAATGTTGGAAACTGTTTTTGCTTCTATATATTTCTTTGAATTTTTAGAATTTAAAACAGAATTTATTCAAAATAGAAATATTTTCAAACAATATTAGTCTTTACCATCATTTTTTTAATTAATTTAACACATCATTTTTTGAAAAAAAAAAAAAAATAATAATAATAATAATTTCTTAAAAAAAATAAATAAATAAATACCAATTACTGACCCCAAACATTTGAACAGTACTGTACATTTATTTTTTCTGCATCATATATCATATGGTTTTAATTTGTCCATTGTGGTACCATATTTCCTTAAGGCCACAAACTTGGCCTTATTATTAAAAATTTATTGGTGTTGTTAAAGTGTCCAATTTTAAACAGTAAAAACATATACAAATAATTGTTCCTTATTGATATTATATTGCATACCATACAGGGTTAAATATACAGTATGCTGTTCTTTTTTACTTTTTATTCATCAAAGAATCCTGAAAAAAATCACAGGTTCCAAAAAATATTAAACGGCAAAAACTGTTTCCAATATTGATAATTAATCAGCATATTAAAATGATTTCTGAAGGATCATGTTACACTGAAGACTGGAGTAATGATGCTGAAAATTCAGCATTGCATCACTGGAATAAATTATGTTTTTTAAAGTACATTAAAATAGTAGTAAACCATTATTTTAAATTGCAAAAATATTTCAAAATATTTCTGTTTTTTCTGCATTTTTGATCAAATAAAAGCAAATTTGACAAGCATGAGACTTTGTTATAAGCAACTTATTTCACCGAACAGCTAATAATACCATAAAGGCCTCTGTAGTTAAATTCTAGCATATTCAGTGCATCACATAGTATTAGGTAAGTAAGTTTTTTAAACAAAGCATTAAGGTTGTTTTCTTTACTAACCCTCTTTTTTCCACATTATATTGTTGTCTTAAATGACTATAATGACCTAAATATGTAATTACACAGAAGAGACACGATTCCCAAAAGCCTAAGTAATTGATGTAATGATGCACCAGGCCAAGACATTTAGCCTTGTATGTGCAGCCACACAATTGCTATAATTACCCAGAGGATTACTATTGTGTAACCTGGCTAAACCAAGAGAGGCTTGAAGAACCACTGCTCTGGCCGTCTTATTTCCGTATTTGACCATCTATCTGAGTTCCTCATGAAATGATGTCCAGTTGACCTATTTATGGCAGTGTGTTTATGGCGAGCAGCACGTTTCCTCCAAAACAACAGAACAGAAGCAAGCACCCGGGCAAACGATTTAATAGCCATTAGTTTTGTTGAGCGAAGAGGAAGCTGACCCCAAATCAGATAAATCACGCTGTTTGCTGTTTTTCCGGGCGGTGTTTGGCAGCTCCTGATTTCCCCCAGGTGCCCGGAGTGAGGACCGCGACCGAGTCCACAAACATTAGCGCTTCCGATATTTTTCCTGGTGCCTTTGGATGCTCAGTAGAACCAGATGGTCTATTAGAAGAGCCCGTTGGATCTCCTGCCCACTCTTAACCGCTGCTACTACCCATTTCTATTAAACTTGACCGTAAAAATGACTAGCGGCCTTACGTGTTGAGTCATGTTGGCTTCGGTGGTGGTGCAGGTTTTTATAACGCAGGCAAGAGAGATAAAGGCTGCTTTCACACTAGAGCGCTTCATTTCGTTCAGTCGGTGTGAAAGCGGTTTTCAAAACTCTGGTGCGCACCAGCAGACCGCAAACCAAGTGAGCAAAATGCCAAAGACAGCTTGTACTTCAGAATCCACACCAGATTTCACATCTCACTTTTGATGGAAGGAGAATAATGAAATGGAATGTACTGTGAAACACGATTTTGACACGGTGAGCGTGAATTGAAGTTTAAACAGCTTGAAACAGTAAGAGCTGATGAATACGAGTGCTTGGCTCCGGCCGTTATGCGCTCTGTTTCTCAGATGCTGGGCATTCTTGTGGTCAGAGAAAGGAAATGTCACCCGCAATGGACTGAACTGGTGGTCCTCGCGGTTAACGTACACTTACCGCTCTGGGGTCTGCTCTTACTTAGGTGGTCTGCAGGAGTAATGGATGTGGAATTACAGTACTGTACAGTTTGCCATTGGGTAATTCTCAAAGATTTGAATTATTGAAAGAATAGCAGAGTTACAAGACAAAAGACGTATTGTGCGGAGTGCGTTTTAAACTTTTTCACCTTGAGAACTCCATTTGTGGTTTGAGATTTTACTATGCAGAGCATACCTGTTTTAGCTTTTGTTGTAGCGCAGTTGAAGGAACTTTTTGTTCTACTGTATGCTGAGAAGAACCAGCCTTTTCTGACAGGTCCACACAGTTCATCATAAAATCAAAAGCTAAAAATGACATACCTCTATATAGTCTGCACGTGGTGCGTGCTTTAAGGTGACGGAGCAGCACTCATGTTTTGTGTAATGCCTTACAATTTGACCCTTCACAATCCTGACAGCATTTCCATCTTCAGGCAACTGTGGGGGGGCTGATGAATAAAACATCAAGCGATGCTTGATTGAATCATCACCTGCATGGAGAAAGAGAATTATGCTTCTATTTCTAGATGATGATAACTCACTCCGTGCCACCATGCCACGCAACTTGCGTGTGAAACCAAACACCAGGGTGGTTATTTATCTGTGTCAGGTCAAGGTATGATGACTCTGGTTGCTGAATTCTCAATAAAAGCTTATAGTTTAAATTGCCACAGCATGACAAAGAGATTATGTTTGATTAAAGTGATTGGTGTACTGAATTCTGCAGGGCCTGTCTGCTGTGACCCCTAACCCTGAGATATATGGAAAGCGCTGATCTGATAGTAGAGGAGGATTTTTTTACACTTTAAGTTTTGGATGCTGTTTATAATGAATTTGAAAAAGCAAAATTGCACCATGACTTGTGCGCTATATTTCTTCTCAAGTGCTTTGTGAGGAACAAACCAAAGTTTTAAGGTATAGTTCACCCAAAAGTTGTAGTCTATGCAGGGTCAGAAAACTCTCGAATTTCATCAAAAATATCTTCGTTTTCGTTTTGAAGATAAACGAAGGTCTTGGAACGACATGGGGGTGAGTAATTAATGACAGAATTTTCATTTTTAGCTGTACTAACCCTTTAAATTTTGGTTTGTACCTCACATAAAGTTATTATATGACATCAACTGATTTGAATGTTGTGCAAGTTGTATGGGCCACTTTTTTGATGCTTTTATGGTTCTTTTGCCTCCTTTTTGAAGCCTGAAAGCCCCAGTTCTCATTCAATTTCATTTTATTAAAACATGACGTGGCTATTCTTCAAAAATTCTTATATTCTATTCCATTTAAGGAAGAAAATCATTATACTGATTTGAAATGAAATGAGGGTAAAATGATGTCAGAAAAATACTTTTATTCAGTGAACTGATGCTTTCACCAGTAAGGTTACTTAGATTCAGCAGAAAAAACAGATGCTCTTATTTTCAATTTGATGCATGTGTATTGTGGTATTTAGAAATAATTCACGCATTTGGGGCTGGTAAAAATGCTGGACATCCTTCAGTCACGTCTGTCTCCCGGTTCCTCGTTTATAGCATTTTTCTCTCGTCCATTGATGTGAATCTGCTTTACAGAGCCGAAAAATACAAAGACACGCACACATAAAGACTTCATGACAAAGTGCAGGTCCTCGCCCACACCGTATGTTGAGGGTTTGTTTAATCTGGACCAGCATCTGTGTGGTATCTGCCCATGCTGAATGTCTCCCATTGTTCGCAGTGGTATTCACTCTTAAACTGGCATTATCATTATAGGGGAATTCTCCATGCGTCCTGCAGAACCGGAGAGTCTGTGCCAGTCGGGAAAGAAAGTTTTACAGCACCATTAGCGGTTTTGCCAGGATTGTGGTGTGTTATCTCTTTATAGCAGAGCGGAGGGACGGAGAGGGAAGGAATAGGATTGCTACAGGACCGTTGTTCGCTAACACAGCATGCAGGGACCGCAGCCAGCCTTACAGGGCTCAAAGCAAGGCACACTTCTTTGGATCTGCTGTACTCCATCACTGAGAGAGCGAGCGTACTCGTATTTTCTCATATTTCTGTTGGCAGCCGCTGTTAGCTCATTTACTCTGGTTTGTTTTGATGTCTAACAGAAATGGTTTTACACAATTTTGGAATCGCCTGTGCTAATGCACTCTACCGCAAAGCAATAAGGCAGAGAGAGGGAAGAAAACAATAAAGAAATCAGGAGAAAACATGGTTTGGAATAAGAGAAAAGGTCAAAGCTGTGGCATTGTGGGGAGTACATGTGCTTGTGACACGTTAGAGCTGTTGTCACAAGGATGCAGGTTCAAATTTAGGTTGTGACATACTCGGATCCCTTTCTCAGTGCTTTCTGCTTCCGAAAAAATGAAAGTTCCTTCATCATGAACATTCTCAAACCAGGATTATCATTAACTAAAACTAAAACATTTTTTTAAAAAACATTTTAAAAATTTGTGTTAATCAAATGAGATTACTGACAATAAATAAAAACTAAAACCTAGGTAATATTAATATTCCTAGTAATATATAATCCTAGTAATATTCAAAAATAAATAAATACATAAATAACACTTAAAATTAAAAATTAAAATATAAAAATAAACTAATTTAAATATTAATAAAAACTATAATAGCATATAAATAGTACAAAAAAATTGTCTCAAACCAAAGGTAAACATTTATCAGAATGTTCAGACTGCTGTTTTTCAAATAATTAATTAAAGAAATAAATAAATGCACACATAAATTTAAAATCAAAACTTAAAATCAAAAAATCAAAAATGTTTAATATATTATTAGTATATAAATAATACTACAATAACTTCAGTCAAACCCAAAAAGTAAATATTTATTCGAATTTTCAGACTGCTGTTTTCCAGATTATAAATAAATAAATACACGCATGAAATTAAAACTGAAACTTAATTTGAAATATTAATAAAAACCCAGAAGTAATTATTTACTAAGTGGTCAGACTGCTCTTTCCCAGATTAATAAATGAATAAATAAATAAATAAATTAATTAATTAATTAATTAATTAATTAATTAAAATATTAATACAAACTATAATGGTAGATAAATAATACAAAAAAAATTGCTAGTAAATATTTATCAAAATGTTCAAATAAATAAATAAATAAATACACACCTAAAATTAAAATCAAAATGTAAAATATAAAAAAAAATTTAAAATATTAATAAAACTATAGTAGTATATAAATAATACTAAAATAACTTTGCTCAAATCCAGAAGTATTTATCACAATGTTTCCAGACAATAAATAAATAAATAAATAAAATTAAAATCAAAACTTAAAATATAAAAATACCAATTTAAAATATTTAAATATATATATATTATAGTATATAAATAATACTAAAATAACTTTGCTCAAACCCAGAAGTATTTATCAGAATGTTCAGACTGCTGTTTTCCAGAAAAATGAATGAATAAATGAATAAATGAATGAATGAATAAATGCACACCTAAAATTAAAATTAAAACTAAATTAAATTAAAAATTAAAAATAAACATTTAATTTAAAATGTTAATAAAAACTACAGTAGTACATAACACTAAAATAACTTTGCTCAAACACAAAAGTAAACATTAATCAGAATGTTAAGATTACTGGTTCCAGCTTAGAAAACCAGAATGAGAACCATCCAAATATCTGTCAAATTTAATTCACGTTTGCATTCAATTCAGATGTGTTCAAATGCATCACATCACAGCCAGTCACGAGGCACACGGGAACCAATAAAAGCAGATATCACTGACATTTAAACAATATGCTAGACAACAATATGCGCAAATATGACATTTGAGACATATGGTGGAGAGGAAATATTTTAAGCACATACCGGCTTTAATTGTGTTCTTTTTTCCTCACACAAGTCTAACATATGAATTCATAGAAGACAGAAAATAATATGACTTTAAAGAGTGAACCTAGAAACATGTGCTGTGATTATTTCAGATCCTGTGCTTGAGCTGGTAATGGATAGCATTAATGTGCTGTAGGCATGACCCATGGATCACGGTCAGTGGAGTAGTCATGCTGTTTTCAACTGCATATACATAATTTACATGTGACTCACAGGGCCCAGATGACAAGATATTACACCATATTCAATATCTCGGCTGAGTCATCTTCATCTTAGAAATCTGTGCGGCCTTGTAACCGTGCCTGACTAATAATAGTGATAAGTCAATCGGTCTCAACTTGGACACATAAACATCAGATCTGTGGCGCCTTTTCAACACTTCTCAGAAAATGGACATTACCATTCAATAACAATATGTTTAGCCAGCAGTTTTTTGTTTTTCTTCATTTTTCTTGTTTTCCCTCCAGCGCAGAGTGCGGTCTTTTTATGGTTTTTTAAAAGGATGGGAGTTTTCTTTGTGGCAATTTCTGCCGTGTATGCCAAAACCACAACAGATGCGCCACTCGCAGGCCACTCTGGCTGCTCATTAGAGATTGGCAGCTGTCTTTTAGCCCAGCTGAGAAGTTAGTATTAGCAGGAGCATGTGACTAATTTGGGTCTTTCCTGCTTGAATATGCAGCTTCACCTGGTGTCTGTGTTTTGGAAAATATACCATAGTTCTTAGTTTGTCTAAACTGGACTTTAGCTACAGTACTCTGAGCCTGTCATTAGGTAATCTGTGTTTAACCACCAACAGAGCAGCTACCATCTAATTATACTAGTTTAAGGGGGTAAAGCTGGATTTTGGAACTTAGTAGCTTGTCAGCCAGCTAATGACAGCTTGGATCAATTAACAACCACATTTTAGAGTCTCAACCAGCTGATTACCATCTTGGATTAGACTAGCTAATGACCAGTTATTGACCAGTTTAGATTAGACATTGACCATCTAAGATCAGTAAATGTGCAGCTTAGACCTTCTTGGAACAGCTTAGACCAGCTAATGACTATCTTAGTCGAGTTAGCATCAGTCAGTGACCATCTCAGACTAGTTAATATGCAGTCTAGATCAGCTAAGGCCAGCTAATGACCAGTTTAGATTAGCCATTAACCATCTAAGACCGGTAAATGTGCATCTTAGACCTTCTTGGAACAGCTTAGACTAGCCAATTATTATCTTAGTCCAGTTAAGATCAGTCAGTAACCATCTTAGACCAGTTAATATGCAGTCTAGACCAGTAAGCCCAGCTAATGAACATCTTAGACCAGGTATTGACCAGTTTAGATTAGTTGACCATTTAAGACCAGAAAATGTACTGTTTAGACTGTCTTGGAACAGCTTAGACAAGCTAATGACTATCTTAGTCCAGTTAAGATCAGTCAGTGACCATCTTAGACCAGTAAGGCCAGCTTAAGACCATATTAAAGTAGCTATTGAACATCTTAAACCGATTATTGACCAGTTTAGATAAGCCATTGACCATCTAAGACCAGTAAGCGCGCATCTTAGACCTTCTTGGAACAGCTTAGACCAGCTAATGACTATCTTAGTCCAGTTAAGATCAGTCAGTGACCATCTTAGACCAGTTAATATGCAGTCTAGACCAGCTAAGGCCAGCTAATGACCATATTAGAGTAGCTAATGAAAACCTTAGACAAGGGCTGCACAATAAATCACATCCGCTTATGAGCGTGATTTCATGTAGCTTGTCAGTGATTTACGACTCTGTGTATTAATTGCGGCTCCAGCTGAACGCATGTGATGGAGATTTACTACTAATCAAAGTACCGGCTTTACTGACTAAACGCGCCTCACAATCGGATGTGATTTATCGTGCAGTCCTACCTTAGACCAGTTATTGACCAGTTTAGATTAGCCATTGACCATCTAAGACCAGTAAACATGCATCTTAGACCTTCTTGGATCAGCTTAGACCAGCCAGTTATTATCTTAGTCCAGTTAAGATCAGTCAGTAACCATCTTAGACCAGATATTGACCAGTTTAAAATAGCCATTGACCATCAAAGACCAAAAATGTGCAGCTTAGACCTTCTTGGAACAGGTTAGACCAGCTAATGACTATCTTAGTCCAGTTAATGACCAGTTAATATCAGTCAGTAACCATCTTAGACCAGTTAATATGCAGTCTAGACCAGTAAGCCCAGCTAATCAACATCTTAGACCAGTTATTGACCAGTTTAGATTAGCCATTGACCATAGAAGACCAGAAAACACGCATTTTAGACCTTCTTGGAACAGCTTATACCAGCGAATGATTATCTTAGTCCAGTTAGGATCAGTCAGTGACCATTTTTGACCAGTTAATATGCAGTCTAGACCAGTAAACCCACCTGATGATCTTCTTAGACCAGTTATTGACCAGTTTAAATTAGCCATTGACCATCTAAGACCAGAAAATGTACAGTTTAGACTTTCTTGGAACAGCTTAGACTAGCTATAATAGTTATCTTAGTCCAGTTAAGATCAGTGACCATCCTAGACCAGTTAATATGCAGTCTAGACCAGCTAAGACTAGCTAATTAGTACATTAGAGTAGCTAATGAACATCTTAGGCCAATTATTGACCAGTTTAGATTGACCATCTAAAACCAGAAAATGTGCATTTTAGTCCTTGGAACAGCTTAGTTAGTTACCAGTTTAGATCAGCTAGTTGACCATATTAGTCGATTTGATATGCAGCCTGGATCAGCTAATGAATTGCTAATGGCCACTGTAGACCAGCTAATAAGCCACCTAAACCAGTTTAGATCAGCCAGTGACCATCCTAACCAGCCGATTACCATCTTGGACCAGCTTAACCTATCTAATTACTATCTTAAACCAGTTGCTATGTTCTGTGTAACTATTTAAGATAGTTGTTAAACTATCTTAAATTAGTTGCTATGTTCCAGACTAGCTACCATTTATGACAACCAGTTAAGATTAGAAAATGAGCAATCTAGACCAGTTATTATGTATTTTACGTAAGCTGAGACCAGCTAATGACCTTCTTAGACCATTTTAGACCAACTAATTAGCTCTGAGGTAAAAATCAGGTACCGTATTCCAACGGCTACCAGGATTTTTCAAGCAGGTTATCAAGGTAAACAGGAAGTGTCTTTATCGCACAGATTAAACAAACCAAGATAACAATGTTGAGTGTAGTATTGAGTAGTAAGCACAAGAGTGGGATAGACCTTTGATTCCACACCTGCAGCATTGTGAGGCCCTGTATTTTGTGTTTTTTTAAGACTTGAAAACACTTACAGGTCTAGCCAGGTCAAGGAAAGGACACAGGGAGCTTGTTCATACTCCCTTATTGCCAGTTACTGAAAAGCAAGTGAAAGTGCTTCTAAAATGAGTTGTTTCTTTTCTGCTTTGTGAAATCCTGCAGCAGCGCTGCTACACTGATCTAAGTAAAAATCGTGTGGTTTGGGGTGTATCGTCTGACCCTTTGCTCTGCTTCTGAATGGTATTATTACAGCGCTCTGATCCTAAATGCTGTTTGTGCCATACATGCTCATTTAAATCACATTAGCAACTTTCCCAGGGAAACTTCACCAGCAGCGCAGGGCGTAAGTAAATACCTGGCGTGCGCACACTCACGCATGCTAAAGCGGACACACACGCACACACGCACACATAAATTTGTGGCTTTGATGTACTGCACAAACACTGCGGTGTGTCAGTTTTCCCAAGCTGCACCTGCCAGGCGAGCAGGAAAAAACTGTGAGACGGGGAACATGTCTTACTAACCTGATTGCATTGTCAGGAAATGCGATGATTAATGTGGGTGTAATGTCTGTAGCCGAGTCCTGTGGGATTGCGTGGTTCCACCGTCTGGCCACGGAAAGGTCTCGCTCATGAGCAAGACTGGCATGTCGTCACACATCAAATGGCTGCTATAAACAACATGCTTTTTCTAGCTTCATCCTGTTGCAAGAAATGCACTTAAAAATGTAAAAAACTATGATAAAGAGAAATCTTTATTGCAGTAAATAGGCAGAAGTCTGCTGGAATTTTGAAGATGCAGAGAATATGCTTTAGGGAAACCCCAGTTTGTCAAGTTTTTCCTGTGTACAGCAGGGCAACTGTGTTTTGATGCAGTTTGTTTTGGCAGGACCTCCGTTTCCACCAGCTGTGGTGCGGGAGACCAAATCCGCCCGTCTTTCTGCTTTCATTCACCCATCCCTCTAGGCTGTCCCGGCTTCTACACCCAGATGGGTTATTGTCTATGATGGATGCTGTCGATAATGCCTGCCCTTTGCTGTAGACAAACAAACACGTTACGCTGCGCCCAGATCTGCCCTACACTCCGCTGCCTTGCCCATGTTTTGTAACTGAGGTTTGGTTTTGTTTTTGAAAAATATGAAAAGGGCTCTGCCCGGTTATTTTTAGATCTGGCAGTGTTGTAATTCTTATGCGAGTAGTAAATTCAGATTACAGAGGGGCATTCATAACTTATTTCTGGATTCTTTTGTAGAGTATTTTCAACAAGTTGTAAAAGAGTCCCATTACTGGAGAAGAATGGGGCTCTTTCAAGTGTGCTTTGAACAGCTCAGTATTTTCTTCATCTAAAAGTCAAAATTTGGTTAAAAAAGCAGTAAATCATCAAATGTGACCCTGGACAACAAAACCAGTTAAGTAGCACAGGTATATTTTTAGCAATAGCCAAAAATACACTGTAGGGGTCAAAATTATCGTTATTATTTTATGCCAAAAATCATGAGGATATTAAGTAGATCATGTTCCGTGAATTTATTTTGTAAATTTCCTACTGTAAACATATCAAAACTTAATTTTTGTTTAGTAATATGCATTGGACAACTTTAAAGGTGATTTTCTCAATATTTGGATTTGTTTGCACCCTCAGATTCCAGATTTTCAAATATTTGTGTATCAGCCAAATATTATCCTATCCTAACAAACCACACATCAATGGTAAGCTTATTTATTCAGTGGATGCATAAACATCAGTTTAAAAAAAATTGACCCTTATGACTTTGATGATGTTTTGTGGCCCAAATGTGAATGCTCTTTAAAATGTTTTTTTTTTTTAAAAAATGCAAAATTTTTGATTTTTTTCTCAAAGTGGTATAGTCATTAAGGTGAATAAAAAGTAATCATAAATAATAATAAAAAAAAACATAAAAATGTAAATATGTAAATTGTTTTAATACACCTTTAAAATCAAATACAAAAGACAGGGTTGTTAATGCAAACTGATAACATTCACAGCATTAAACTACTACACAAGCTGATTGATGCATGTTGAATATGCAACCAATGAGCTTGCTGCTTTACATTAAAGAGGCTGTTTAGCATTCACTAGAGCATTTTGCAGCACGCTTTCGGAGTTCCTCTGAAACCCTCCACCTCCCCAGCTCCACCTGTATGGATCTGCTACAGGTTATTATATATGCTATTTGTGCAGCAACAGTATGTCTTAAATACTCACTGCACCGTATCTGTGTACTGTATATATTGGCAGTAGCAAGTTCCTGTACCTGCTTTACAGCAGCAGCAATAATCTACAATAACAGTAGCAACAATTTAGCAGCTTAGCAGATCTGTTCTGCCAAGACTAAATACATTAACATTGTCATATCCAAATATTCTGAGAGTTGTCATGATAGAAATAAATAAATAATTGGCTTTACGTCAAGTTAAAACTTAGAACTTTTAAACGGAATGTTCAGCAGCTATATCTAGTGTCTGTCATGACTCTTTCTTTCCCTGAAACATCATTAGAACTAATATAGCCGACATTTACACTGACACCGGAAAATTCTGCTCTGAAAGTTCCGTTGAGTGACGCAATCCATGTAGTGATCTCTGTTGTTTATCTGGCCTTTGTTTTCTTTGGAGCGGCCGCACAGCGGCAGGTATTAGACGTGCTCTTCCAAAAACTCTGGGCTGGAAACACATTTGAGGTCACAGACCAGTTATTAACAGCAGGACTCAATTAATACAAACACTGAGGCTTTGGTTTCACTAATTCAAGCCCATTTCCAATTGTCATGTGTGTCGGCTTTTCTTTGGTTTGTAATCGTTTACATCTGTGCGTGTGTCCGTGAGCAGTCGTCACAAAGTGGATTGTTGTTGAAAGTCTCTGGGAGGCGCTGGCACAGGATAAGAGAGACAACAAGCCTGTGTAGGCATTTCACTTTATGATTTTGTTTATCACATCTGTAACCTTGCAATTTGCGGTATCGATGTTTGCGCTGCATATGGTATCGAAAGTCCTGCCTTGCAATGAATGTTGGACGTTCAATTAAGCAGATCTGCACTGCTTTCGCTTACAAACAACCTGCCACTCGAGACTCAAAAAGCCGTATATCAAAGCCAGGTTCTGCGATGGAATTAAATATGGTCTGTTTTTATCATACACCATCGGACTAGACGAAAACCGTGACATTTCCTTCTCGACAGCGCTGCCCATTTGATGTATGGGAATGTCTGAGAGTGTATGGTGTTTAATAGGATTTACAGGGTTTGTTTCATGTGATAAAGGTTTCAAATAGTAGGACAAAAATATCAGTTTTTCTGTTTTGAGGTATGCATGGGACCTCATCAAGGATGGTTACAATATAAACTCTTGAATATTAAGTATAACTCAATACTTTCATCTCTTCAGTGATTGCTCAAGCTACGCTCGGCCTGTAGTCCAATAAAAGGACCTGTTTACTGACTCTGATCACACGCCAAAAAGTTGTTAGAGGCCCACTTCTCTTTAAATTTGTGCCAAGACAGGTTTTGTGTGTGCTGGTGCATGTATTGTTGATACTGTTTGTTCTCTCTCGTTTTGTTTCTTAAAAATACAAAAATACAATTTTTAACTAAATTTATAAACTAATAGCATGAAATGTAAATGTAAAATGTGTAATTTCTATGTCAAAGGCATTGGTATACAGTTGTTATATAGAGAGATAATATTTTAAGTAAGTTGAGCTTACGGTTGTGCTTACATAATAATAATTTGAAGTGTTAGAATTTTATCAGTTAAAAACATTAAACTGTTATTTTTTATTTGGGTGCAAATAATCGTAGTAATTGAATATCTAAAGCATGGAAAAAAACATAAATCTCTTCATTTTACAAAAGAGTGTCGTTTCCACCCTCGCTGTTGAAAAGAAATGACCCTGTATTTTCTGCATGTGCATGAATCGGTCTGCATGGCTTGGTTTGGGCTAATGGCTTTCTTATGGGGAGATGGTTACGGCCCTATTGATTTTCCTTCTAGCCGCCTGGCCCGGGATAAAAGACCAGGTCCCCGGCAGGCGCTCGCTATAGAGTGAGTGCTGAAAAGCAGCGGTGGGATAGCTGAAGTGTAGGGAGAGTATCCAAACCAACGTCCCCAGACCCGGCCCTCTTTACCTTGGGGTGTGCAGAGGCTGAGGGAAGCCTGGCTGGATCCCTCATGAAATGGAGCCAAGGCCTAACCACCATTTGCTGTTGTTGGAGCAACCATAGTCCTGGTTGGTTAAGCGAAGATAGTGTTTATTTTTCTGTGAAAGAGTGTACTGGCAGTATATTCTGCATCCTGGACTTTGTTTCAAAGGGTCATATCATGAGGAATCAAATTTTCCTTTGAGATAAAATAGCTTGGTGTACTATGAAAACATGCAGTAACTTTTAGAAATTAGAATCTGTTGAATCTATGGGGTACAAATATGCAACTTTCTGACATCACAGTGGTTCACTTGTACTGTTGTTCTCTAATCCTGCCCTGGAGGGCCATTGATCTACAGAGACCTTGATTAGCTTAGCTAGCTTGTATCTTTGATTAGGTTTGAAGAGAATTGGCTCTCCAGGACTGGATTTAAGGAACCATGTCAGTGATGAGCATTAGGTGATCAAAAACCCGGTCTGCTCAGTCATTTTAAAGTAAGACAATAGTATTTAGGAATGTTTGCCAAATGTTCTGCTGCTCCTGATTATGATGTAGCACCTTCAGATCTGCAAATTGTTCTAACTGCAATGCTAAAAAGGGCCCCTGATCACTCCAGAAAAAACATTTCTGATCATTTACTCACCCCTATGTCATCCAAGATGTTCAGTGAAGGTTTTTGAGGAAAACATTCCAGGATTTTTCTCCATATAGTGGACTTCAATGGGGATCAATGGGTTGAAGTTCAAATTGTAGTTTCAATGGAGCTTCAAAGCGCTCTACACGATCCCAGCCGAGTAATAGGGGTCATATATAGCGAAACGATTTGCCTTTATTTATAAAAAATACAAATTTAGATCTTTCCAACATGCATTGCAGACGCACATTGCAGAGCAAGTGCAAGACAAGCCTTTGTGGTTAATAAGTATAGACATTTTTATTTTTTAAGAAAATTACCAATCTCTTTAATAGACAAGACCCGTATTCCTTGGCTGGGATTGTGTAAAGCCCTTCAATCCCCATTGAAGTCCACTATATGGAGAAAAATCCTGGAATGTTTTCCTCAAACGCCTTCATTTCTTTTCAACTGAAGAAAGAAATGATGACATGGGGGTCAGTAAATTCTCAGGAAATTTTAATGCAGGAGTGAACTAATCCTTTAAGCAAATAAATCTGCTTTTTATGACATTTAAGTCTGTAATAGTAGTGACTATAATAGGAAAACTGCATTCCCATTTTGCTGTGTGATGTCAATAGTATTGAACTTCCAAAAATCACTGTTTGGTCAACAGATGCTTGTGGTGTAATTTGGAAGTAGCATAACTGGAAATCTAACTGAAGATTGTGGGTAGATTTATGGAGCACAACTGCTTGTCTTTTGCTTTGTAAACACTGTGATGTTTCTAAATTCATCTAACCACACATCTAAATAAGTTGATTTTTCGAATTCAGCCCATAATTGCATCGCTGAAAGTTCAGTTTGGAAACAACGCACTATTCCAGCCGGTCTTCAGACCATCTGTTTTAAAGCACTCAACGTGTGAAGTCTTAACACATACCCTCTCACACTAAAATGCTCACTTGCCCGCACAGCAAATCAATTGATTTATTTTTTCACTCGTGCCAGGCTTATTTCGCTTGTTTTAGCTCAGCAGATGCTGCAAATGAAGCAGATATGGGGTCTTCCTGTGCTGAATGATCTGGATTTGCCAAGAACAAATCCATTCATTTCAGGGGCTTTGGGTGAGTTATATTCATAATAACATCTGAACCAGATTCTAGTGAAGCAGCTGAGGAATACTTTCTCCATCCATTGTTCTTTGCCCTCCCTCTGGGCCTATTTAAACTGGGATATTGTTCTGTTTGGCTTCGTTTAAAGCTTAATTGGATTGTTACGAGGCCGGAGCCGAATGATTTTACATACAGAGTAAGTCTATTACGTGCTGGCATGTAAACACAAAACACATTACGTATGACAAACGCGTATCCCCCGCGACCGGTCCACGACGGATGCTAAACACTCGCCATAATGGGAAATGAGAAGGTAAACCCGCAGAGACAAAGATGAGGAGATGATTTGCGTCTCTCCTGCAGGATTTGTTCTATTCTTTGGTGAATAACCACATTTTGACACATCTTATTTGCCTCATAAAATATATCACTCCCTGTTCTCACGTTTATCCTTCCAAAAACCCAAGTAAAATGCGGTTTGGCACAGTCATTCTCAGTGTGAAGTCGTGGTGGTATATGAAAGAGATTACCGAGACAAGTTAAGCCAAAGCTTTCCATATGATTTCTGCTTTGTAGTATCCAGCTCTCCGCAGACAGTAGGGCCGGAGCCGTGGGCCACAGATGGTGCAGCCTGCGTGTCTGGCCATGTCAAACATGCCTCCCTTAATTCCCAATTATTAACGTTATAACACGCATACAGAAAACAGGTCATTTCAGAGATGCACTTAAGCTGGAACTGACATTTTGTAATTATAACCATGTTTTCTTTTCTTTGCAAGTTTTTTTTTTTTTTGGGATGATTTTGATAGATATATTCCTAAATATTTCCCAGTTTTTGCTTTAGCTGACGGTCACAGTAGTTCCTATATATATATATATATATATATATATCCAAAATCTAGCATGCTGTCTGTATAGACAACATTTTAAGGCATCGTTTCAACCTCTCAATTAAAAGACTATTTTAAAAATTGTACTCCAGAATTATACTGGCTTTTAAGATAAGTAATATAATTTAAGGCAGCAAACGGCAGATAATTTTAAGGCAGCACTGCATGTATCCTTCACAGAAAATGCAAACCCAAAATTGTTTAATTTAAATGCTCTAAATCTGAAAATAGAACATATTTGTTTCTGCACTCTTAAAAAAATAAAAAAAAGGTTCTTTACTGGCATCAATGGTTCTCTGAAGAACCTTGAACATCCATGGAACCTTTCAAATGCAGAAAAGCTTCTTTGTAGTCAAAAAGGTTCTTTAGTTTTCTTAAAATGTTCTTCAAAATGGTTCTTTTAGGAACTGTTATGGTTCTTCTATGACATAACTGCAAAAACATCCCTTTGGAACCTTTATTGTTAAGAGTGTAGGCACATTCTAAAAGGTCAAACACCGTGTCTTAACATGCGCTGTAGATGGTGCAAGATACTGAAAAGGAAATAAAAAAGTCAAAGGAAATGCTTGCAATTAAAAAAAAAAAAACAAGCTCCTTGGAAGGTGCCTTGTAGGCAGTAAACAGCATATAATAGAACATTTTATATCGAGTGCTATTAATCTACATTCATTTTGTCTGTAATATAGGTCTCATGTCCTATCCTGTCCTTGTCAGAAGTGTGCCAATGAGTCTTTCTTCATGTCTGCGCAAAGACACTGAAGGCACGTGGAGGATAAGAGAGTTTGACAAGATGCTCCAGGACAGCGTTTAATTGAAGATCAGACACATACCGCTGGGACTGAGTGTATCCATGCATACAGTGCTACTCTTATAGCCAGTTAAAGGGACAGCTCATCAAAAAAAGAAAAAAGCTTTCATCATTGACTTACTTTCTTCTGCGTAACACAAAAAAAGATATTTTAAAGAATGTTCCTGCTTTTTTTTTTAATCAATGCAATTAAAGGGTTCCAAAACAGCAGTCGACCCCATTGACTGTCACTGTATGGACAAATATAACTGAGCTGTCATTTTGGGTGAACTGTAGCTGTATCCTGCTTTAGTTTTGTCTCTCAATAATGAAGACATTTAAACACAAAGGCATACATGTCTGGAACAACAGAGAGCATGTTGTGATATTTGTTACCCATTGGAACACTAATGATCCGGCTGTGTCTGAAACAGTTGGGGGTCTGGCACACTACTGAGTGCCCATGTCTGCGGCTTAGCGTTCTTCATTCTGTCCAGTATGCTCTAAGCCGCTGCTTCCAGTCTGTTCTGGTTCAAAGAGGCTGTCTACAGTACCTGCCGCCAGTGTTTTTTTATGCTAACGCTAAGCTACCTAGCGCATAAAGTGTGATTGTATTGTGCTAAGGCTTAGTCTGTGTTCAGGAATCTGAGCGCCAGGCTGAATGCCACTGAATCAACTCAATGATCTCAGTTACAACATGGGACACCCCGGGGGACTGTGCTCGGTCAGAGGCAGAGAGGAAAAGATGGGGTCTTTGGAAGGGCAATGAATGGGGGGAGGGGGGGCAGAGAGGGAGAGAGAGACAGAGACTGAGAGGGATCGGGAGGGGGCAAAAGGGAAAGCGACAGATGGTGGCAGGAGAAATGCAGGGAAAGGATTGAGTGTCACTCTGCTGGTGGCTGGTGGAGCGAAGGCTCCAGGAGGAGGGGGGGATCAGAGAACGACAAGACCTGTAAAGCAGATCATAACCAGTCCGCTCTGTAATCTGCTCCGGTATCTGGCCTCTTCATCATATATACCTCTGGACACATCTAGCAGGACTTCCAAACTGCTCTGTCAAGCTCTTCAGGCCTACTCTTTGTGAACTTTGAGAAAATCTGAGTTCCTCTCCAAGATGAGGTGGTTGGAGACTATGCGTTCGTTGTTCAAAGGGGGCAGTCGGAGTGCCCCGGTGACCCCCACCTCCAGCCCGAGCATGCCCTCAAAGAAGGACCTCTCAGCCAAGCAGGTAAGAGATCGGAAGGGAAAGATGGATTGAAGTCATGGATTTGAAGATCCCCAAGCTCTGGATGCATGTGGTGCTTCATTTCGAAAGTTTGAAATTTTAATTTTTAGTTACTCAGTATATGGCAAAATCAGAAAATTGTGATCAGTCCATTCAAACATAAGTGCAGTGCATTCTGGAGTTGATTGTTTTATTGAGATTTTTAGGGTGAGTATGTGATAACATACATGCAGTAGCCCAGCGACTTTAATCTATGAAGCATCACAGTCATTTTATATAGAATATATTTCTCCTCTGTATGTGTGCATGTGAATGTATGTCTGTTTTATTCGTGTGCGCTCTGTTTGGATTTGCTTTGTGTGGATTTCATTGCATGCTTCAAATGCATTAAGTCCTGCTGGCTGGTTGATGACACAGTTATTGTATGATAATATCTTTACGGCTTCCAGGCTTATCTCTGAGAAGCACACATAAATTCTCAATCAGAAAGTTAATACCCTTTCCCTCAATATCATACCTAACATTCAAGCCTCATACCATATTGTTGACAGGGCAGATAATTAATATATAGTATAGATTATATATTGTATATGCAGATTTTATATATATATATATATATATGTATTAATTTCTATTAAGTTACACTTAAAAACTTAAGGTTCAGACACTGTTTGCAGCCTTAAAATACGGCTTCAAACACATCTGAAAGACATCTGATGTGTAAAAAAGCAGATTTTTGTCTCGTGTTACAGGAATGCCAATTAGGCTTCACATATGGACGTTAAAATCTGAGCTTGAGTGTTGAGATATGTGGGTGGTGAGGCTCGTGCCATGTTTGGACAATCTCACGGCTAATGAAGTTCAGCCAGTGCATGTTAAATGACTCTGTTCTCCCATGGACGGCAGACAAGGTCTGCAGGAACTGACTCGAGGTCTGACAAGGGCTTAGCGCCTGACTGCATTAGTCTAATGACAGATAATGACAGTTCAACAACCCACTCAGCACAGGACCAGCACACCCACAATCGACGATTTATGACCTCTTACCGTCAAATCACCTTGATGTCTTAAAACCACTTTTGGGGGAGAACTAATTTAGTTATTACTCATTACATTTGGACGATATCCCGAGAGAAAATGCTTGGGGAACCAAAGGAGGAGGAAAAAATGGATTAAGTTTTGCTCTTGGTCCTAACTAAACATGTCAGTGTTGTAGTCAAAACTACCTTATTTGAGTTAGAGTCCAAGATCACATTTTCATTGTCTTGGTCTTGTCATGGACTTGGAAGCATGTGGATTTGGTCAAGGCTTGGACTAGGCCCTCTACTCGTCTTGGTTTTGACTTAAACTTGACCCTCTTCTGGTCTCTGGTCCTCCTTTTTGGTCTCTGTCCTGATTTGGACTCAACCCTCTTATGGTCTTTGACTTGACTTTAAAATGATCTCGTTTTATCTACAACACTGCAAGATGCTTTATCCACTGCAAGATAAACAGGTAGAGCATTGCACTTGCAATACAAAGGTCAAAAGTTCAATTCCCAATAAACGCATATGCAAGTTATTTTATATAATCTGTGAAGATGTACTTCTTGTGCCAATATCTTGATTCCTATCACAGTCCATTTTTGCTCAATTTCTCCCTCTACCCACTAACCTCGAAGGAATGAGTACACTAGCCAGTTTTTAACAACTGTTCCTTTCTACTTTCCTCCGTAACTACCACACTTGTCCATCACTGTCAACCACAACACTAGATTCAGTTTAAACGCTGCCAGAAAATGCTGTACTTCATTTATTTATTCATGGATGAAAATGCTGAGTCAGAAACTACTTAAAATCCTTTCATTATGTTCCCTTTTTGAAAAGCGTACATAAAAATTCCTGTTTACTGTCCTGCAGAGGAATCGCAGTGGACGCCTGCAGTCACTGATTCCTCTTGATCATTTGATCACACTGTAGGCCGGGTGAGAAGGTTAGCGCTGCTTTGGTTACACGAGAGCTGTTCTACCTGCTCACTCAGCGGCTTTGAGATCGGGCGGCACTGCAGTTATTTGTCCAAGCACGTTCAGCTGCTGTTGAAATAATTACCCAAATCACCCAGAACTAATGTTAGTGGACCTCTCACCGATGAGAGGGAGCAAAATAAACCACTCTGTTTGCATCTTGTTCA
Organism: Labeo calbasu; assembly: GCA_019740295.1. Lineage (NCBI taxonomy): Eukaryota > Metazoa > Chordata > Actinopteri > Cypriniformes > Cyprinidae > Labeo > Labeo calbasu. The sequence continues at coordinate 33,251 of JAHKKF010525383.1, read as the reverse complement.
GGCACTTTCTTTCTTTTGTTTACTCTCTCTCTGTACATTAGCAAAAAACGGCTTGTTCTAACATATGCGCATATGGGAGGTCTATCCGACCCGAGCCAGACTGAAGATCAGTGTCATTGAGAAAAATAAGGGTGCTAACAGCTATCTTTATCTGTTTCAATCCAGATTTGGATTGGTTTCAGTTAGTTGCCACTTAGATTGTAACCATTTACAGTAAATTGAATTATGACCCATTTCAGTTTGCTTCTGTCAGCCTTCCCTCCAAAAATTTGTTCCAGCAGTAATTACTACATTGTGACGGATGTGCACTTGCAGTTAAAGTCAAAAGTTTACATACACCTTGCTGAAACGGCAAAATGTTACTTATTTTACCAAAATAAGAGGGATCGTACAAATTGTATGTTATTTTTCATTTAGTTTTGACCTGAATAAGATGTAGTCTTTATACATTTGATTCTTAATACTGTGTTATTACTTGAATGATTCACAGCTGTGTTTTTTTGTCTAGTGATAGTTGTTCATGAGTCCATTGTTTGTCCTGAACAGTTAAACTGCCTACTGTTCTTCAGAAAAATCCTTCAGGTCCAACACATTCTTTGATTTTTTTCAGCATTTTTGTGTATTCAAACCTTTCCCTTTCCTTTTCCTTTCCAACCCTTTTTGACTATGATTTTAAAATCCATCTTTTCATACTGAGGACAACTGAGGGAATCATATGCAACTATATACAGAAGGTCCATACGCTCACTGATGCTTCAGAAAGAAAAAAAACTATGCATTAAGAGCCGGAGGGTGAAAACTTTTGAACAGAATGAAGATTTGAACATTTTTCTTGTACAAGGGTAACTTAAAGTTCCTTCTGAAGCATCAGTGAGCATTTGAACGTTTTGTAATAGTTGCATATGAGTCCTTCAGTTGTCCTCGGTGTGAAAAGATGGATACAGTCATTGTTGGAAAGGGTTCAACTATACAAAAATGCTGAAAAACCAAAGAATTTGTGGGACCTGAAGGATTTTTCTGAAGAAGAGCAGGAAGTTTAACTGTTCAGGGCAAACAAGGGACTCATGAACAACTATCACTAAACAAAAAAACAAAACCCCAGCTGTGGATCATTCAGGTAACAACACAGTATTGAAAATCAAATGTATGTAAACTTTTGAACAGGGTCATTTTTATAAATTCAACTATTATATTCTCTTGTGGATTATATGTAAATGTCTTTTATGTGAAATATCTTATTCAGGTCAGATCAATAAAAAATAACATGCATTTTGTATAGTCCCTTTTATTTTGGTAAAATAATTAACATTTTGCAGATTCAGCAAGGTGTATGCAAATTTTTGACTTCAGCTGCATCTCGTAAATATGATCATTTCGATTTGCAGCAATATATATTTTATGTGTTCATTTTATATTCACATACACTCTTTTAACCTTTATGGCTACAATAATCCATTCTTCTGGGTCCGTTTGCTCAAGGAGGAAATAAAAGATGGTTAAAAGATAATTTGGGTCCTTAAATTTGACAGTGCCAGTCAGGTCAGGTCGGGTTAAGTCACAGGGCCTCATTTGCAGGCTGAATTGAGGCTTCAATTTAATGCCTGTTCAGCCCTCTAACACACACAATGAACCTCCACTTCCTCTGAACATATTATGAGTAAATTAGGGCTATTAGCAACATTAACCTTTGACCTCAACGCTCTGCCCTTTTCCCTTTGCAGACAAAAAAGAGTCTGATGCTTATGTAGGCAAAATCATCAGCCCCAAAATATCTGATTTTAATTTGTCCTGTTGTCCAATGACTGGAAGACTTCAAATTGTCATTTTCTATGAAGTCTTGCATTTTTCATTCCCACCGCTGCTTGGAGTTTCTTGCTCCCTGCAGTTTTTCATCCAGCTTCTGCAGTCTGGCACAGCTTGATATCTTGATGGTGCTGCCACGTCCATCTCTCTCTGCTCGCTTGCATGTGGAGAAGCTCTCCAGGACGCTGGATGCTGACTAACAGCATGTGCGACTGCTTCGTCACACGTGTCAATGGGTTGTTGGGATGCAGCTGCGTTTCTGATCCGCTTCCTGGCTGCTCTTTGTCTTTTTTCATCGCAGCTCTTCTCCACAGCTGCTGCGACCTCGTGCGGATCTTTTCTAAGAAACAAATGAAAGGAAGCTCTCCATCCCTCTCTTCAGCACAGCGCTTCCCCTGTTTCGGTGTAATCCTCCATGCGGCACATCCCAGATTAGCCATCCCACAGTGGCTTGCAATCTCACGCCTCCTCCAAGGCTGGGAAGCAGCGAAAGGGAAAAGAAGTTGTGAAAAAGCGAATGTTACACAATGCTTTGTTCTTGGGAAAGTTTCGTGTAATCACTCCAGTGTGCCGCTAAATAAAATTGTGTGGGTTTGAAGATGATTATGTGCAAGCTTTCCCAGCACGGCTGGTTTGTTTGAGTGGTCTGTGTCTGTTTCCCAAAAGTGGGCCAGCCAGAGTGCGAGACCGACCCCGGATGAACTGGTCTGGTTTGGTGTGGACACTGTCACGCAGATGTCCAGCTGAACGGGGAAACCAGGTCCTCTCTCAAACCGGGATGCACCGACGTTCTCGCGAGTGAACTTAAACATGGTTTGAAATGCAGGCTGCCTTCCAAGGCCATAATCAGAGTGAAATCCGCACTCACAAGGCTCTCATTAAAAAGCACTTCATGAATGAATAGCTGCCGTGTGGCAGCGTGACTAGATCTGACTCACGGCTCCGTCAGAGCAAGTGGGATATTCCACATATTCCAAGGTTTCGATGGCATTCCTTACTCTCTCTCTCCCCTCGCTTTTACTTTGATTTCAGTCCTTATTTTAACATCCTGTGGCATTTTACAACTATATACCGCCAAAATATCATAATTTGCCTGAGGCCTGGATATATACGTACTTCCATCAATCAAGTCACCGTATTTCAGCTTAAAGATGTCTGCGTTGGTTACTTGAGGCCAGGCATTTCCTGACTGTCATATAGATAAATGAGCTTCACGGTACAGTAGTCCAGGAATATAGAATGAGGCATTTTGTTGATGGTGTTCCAGTAAGATGATAGGACGCACATTGATGAATGACAGGCATTTATATTATCGTGTTGTAAGTTGATAGAGGAAAAGCAGCTGTAATGAATGAAGTTACATGAATTTAATTGGAAATTATGAAATAGCCTAGTTTCCTGAAATCTATTGGACGCCACAGTTGGCTGGTCTCTCGGCATGTGTTTTAAAGAGATGCAAACCCATCATCCTGCTCTACCATCATCTATTATTTGGGTAATTATGTTGTTGCGGTTGTTATCGCTGCAGAAAATCTTGCCAGCAACTGCAAACATTCTATAAACGTCATATGTATAAACATTCTTACTAACTGTAAAATGGTAACTGAGTACAAAAGAGAGATATCAGTTTCAGGCTTTAAATGACTTTAGATTAACTTAGGCCATGCATGATTTCTAAATGAATGAAAGTTATCAGAAGTATACAGATTTGCCCCATTCTCTCTTCCTGTTCTTGGTATGACTCCTATGGGACTGACACCTGTTATAGATATCCGCCATTGCTGTCTCTGTGTGAATATGTGTGTTTATTTGGTTGTTTTCTTGTCTGTGCAAATGGGAGTACAGAAACAACGCTTTGTTTCACACCACAAACGCTCTGGTTACGCTATACGAGAAAGCGTTTGCAATTATTTTGGCAGCGTGAGACTCAAGTGTCATTGTTAAAGAATACTGAGGTTTTAATCCTTGTTCTGACAGCTCTTTTTACCACAGAGTATTAGCTATAGAGTGGAAATTTTAAAGAATAGAGGAACTAAGCCAGTCTCAAAATCCTCTGTGGATATGATACGGCATCCATTGTGATCAAGCATGCTTATACGTAGGTGCTTTTTAGAACGTGATCCCATTCATCAGCACTTCTGGATTAGGAATTTGTTTGCTGTCAGACATGTATTTTTACAATTCTTTCTTTTTCTAGTCACTTTTCTTTGAAAATCCTTTTTTGCCTGTTCATCATTACAACTGCTTCCACTCAAACTTGTGAGCTCTCAGCTGTGTTTGTTTTAGTTTTAAAATCAAAAAACACATGTAGCTTTCTTAATTGTTTACCCACAGAGAAATTAGATGGGCTATCAACAGATCAAACTCATTGCTTATGCTTTGTCTCACAGCGTGTGCTGTTTTCCCCCATTGGCTTGTCAGCTTAGCTTTTCCAGTCTCAACCTTTACTTTTCTTGATGGAATAGTTCACATAGCCATACAATTTTCTTTCATTGTCATTCAACTTTAAAAGGATAGATTACTCAAAAATGAAAGTTACCCCATGATTTACTCACCCTCAAGCCACTGTAGGTGTATATGACTTTCTTCTTTTAGTCAAATACAGTCATAGTTATATTAAACAATTTCTTGGCTTTTCCAAACTTTATAATGGCAGGGAATGGGTGTTGAGATTTTGAAGTCCAATAAAGTGCATACGTCCATCATAAAAAGTACTCCACACGGGGTTAATAAAGGCCTCCTAAAGCGAATCAGTGCTTTTTGTGTGAAAAATATCCATATTTAAAACTTTTTAAACTGCAGTGTCTAGCTTTCGAAAACTGTTGTACGCGTGAAGAGAGTGGCATTCAAGCAGATGATGTAGGACGTAGGCATGGCAAAAGCTCCAGTGAGCGTGGAAACAAAGGCGTGAGCAAAACATAATACCGGTCATGAATCAAAAGTACAAAACAAGGATTTGTAAAGAAAAATGTTGAAGGTTTTCGATATAAGCCAAGAAGAGAAAACAAAAATTGGTTCTTGCGAGACTAGAATATTCTCACCGGAGCTTATGCAACGCCTGAGTCCTACACCATCCACCGGAACGCCACTTTCTTGTGAATGTGCATACGACTTAGTGGAAGCTAAAGATTACTGTTTATAAAGTTTCAAATGTGGATATTTTTCTTACAACAGTGCATCGATTTGCTTGAGAAGGCATTTATTACCCTTCAGAGCTGTGTGGAGTACTTTTTATGATGGATGCACGCACTTTATTGGACTTCTGTTAGACTATTGAATATTAACACCCATTCACTACCATTATAAAGCTGCCATTATAGGGTAATTTTCATTTTTGGGTGAACTATCATTTTAAAGGATAGTTCTGCTCTTCTTAATGCTGCTCTTTATCTATTTGGGTCTTTTGCCTTTTATTCATAGTTTGAGGCTCAAAAAGCACCACGAAACTACCATTAAATGAGTTTAAAGTTCACATAATCTCCATAAAGTCTTCTGCCATGCATTAGTTTTTTTATTTATTATTTTAAATACCAAATATAATTCACATATACCCACTGTTTGTCGCCAGTGAGACCACACACCATTAGTTTTCATATGTCACACAGCCAAGCACGATATTATACTGCTTTGGAATAACATGAGGGTAAGTAAATGACAGAATTTTTAATACTGGATAGAAAATGCAGATATATGCTTGGTCATAGAACAACTTTTCATCAATCTCTCTATTCATTATTCCTATGCATTCAAAGGGATTTCAACCAGAGGGAGCGAAGGGACAGGCTTACACAATGCTGCTGTGAGAGAAGTGTTCCACTGGGTTTCCTGCTATAGAAGTCTTCCCTTCAGATCTGTAGCCCACACAGTCTCTGTTCATTTATACTGGATCAGCGGAGGTCCGCAGGGGAAAGGTCTTCTTCTTCTCCGAGCATGACGGTGCCAGTTTTAGATGTACTCTACAGTCCAACGCAGCCAGTCTTGTTGCACTGCAGTGTTTTACAAGCAGACATATTGCCTTGAAGTTCAGTGCCTGGAATAGTCACAGGCTTTTGTGTTTAGAACAGTTGTTATCTGTACTTTCTGTAGATACCCAGCTGTGTTTGGAGCCCCAAAATGATTAGATTAGCATTTGTCTGGATACTGCAGTTTGATACACGCCATGGAAGGGATAGCAGTATCATTCAAGCAAATTAGCAGTGTATCCGTCACGCTTTGACTTGATAACATAACCTTTGGTTGCAGTGGAACGCTATCCTTATGTGTTGACATTACAGTCTGCTGCTCCTTTATAGGTAAAAATTTCACAAAACCAGCCAAGGCCATGTCCCGGTTAACCCCAAAATCATAAATAAAAAAAGTATTAATATATCTAGTTATTCTTTTCTTTTACTTTCTTTTATTTTTATTTTATTATTTGTTATATAGGTGATTTATGTAAGCCTGTTTCCGCCACTGAATAAAAAAGTTTATTGTTATAGGTTACAAAGCTTTTTATCTCACAGTTCTGACTTTTTTTTGTCTCAGAATTGCATGATACAACCTTTTTTCTCGCGAATACAAGTTTATATCTCGCAATTGTAACCTTTTTCTCAAAACTGTGAGATATAAACTCGCAATTGCAAGTTATAACGTCCAATTTTAAGGAGAAAAAAGGCATATGTTCTCAGAATTGCAAGTTTATGTCTCACAATTCTGACTTAATAGCTTGCAATTGTTATAAAGTCACAATTACGAGATATAAACTCGCAATTCTAAGAAAAGTCACAATTGTGAGTTATAAAATCACAATATTGAGAAAAAAAAATCGGAATTATTAATTTGTATGTAGCAATTTGGACTCTATTTCTCGCAATTGCGATTTTATTACTCAGAAATATGAGTTTGTCTCGCAATAAACATAAAAAAAAAACATAAACTCGCGATTCTGAGTTTATATCACAGAATTCTGAGAAAAAAAGATATTAACTCGCAATTCCGAGTTTATATAACAGATTTCTGAGAAAAAAGATATTAAGTCGCAATTCCGAGTTTATATCACGTGATTCTGAGGAAAAAAAACATAAACTCGCAATCGAGTTTATATCATGCAATTCTGACTTAATTTTTCAGAATTGTGAGTTTATTTGTTTTTTTTTTTGTCAGAACTAAAACTTGCAATTGTGAGAAAAAAGTCAGAATTGTGAGATTAAAAATTTGCAATTGCCTTTATATATATATATATATATATATATATTTTTTTTTTTTAAATCCACTGTTGCATTTTAAAACATTAGTTCTAAACTTAATTATACTAACATAAGATAACAGAAAATTTTATTTTATTTTATTTTATTTTTGAAGCAGCATAGCTTAATTGTAATGGAAATAACTTCACAATGCATCGTGTTAATCTTACAATTCGTTTCATTTCCTTCTGTCTCTTTCTTTTGGCTTTTGATATGACCTTGACATGTTCTTGACAGGTTTCGTGAGATTCCCACATCCACTGATCATCACTTTGGCCATGAGGCCTATAAAATTTCTACCACCAGAATGGTTGCGCAGTCTTGGCTTGGTCCTGGAACCTCACGACCTCGGTCTTTCGTCCATGCCAGCTCACCACAACAGTTTGTCCATACGTCAGCCTTTAAGTGCACTCCGTTACCATAATTAGTAGCTGCAATCCCATTTGTGCAAACATCCAGCGGAGCATCTCGCTAGCACTTGCCAAAAGTGTTTCCCCCCTCTGCTATTAGCTGCCTGCTGAGTGTATTTCTCCACGCTCCCGTTCAGCGTCTCCAGTGGTATTAAGCTGAGAGAAGCTCTTTCCCAACTGATGAGGCCCGGGCCAAGCCCGAGCTCCCCACTGACCTCATGTTTAAGTGGGTGTGCAGAGAATGTTGCTCTGGGTTAAAAGAAATAAAAAGAAGGAAAACTACAAACGACTGAGGAAAATCATTACGTGGATCTAATTATGGCTTCTCTCTCACCCTGCATTTACAGTTTTTGAGGTTTTCTGCAAGCCATATTTAGCTGATTTATACATTTATTCATGGCCTTTTTGTTGTTTGTGCATGTAAGTCCATTTGTGTTTTTCTGTCATTTCCACTTGGCTGTGTTACAGCTTTTCTGTGGTATATAAATTTGAATGGATCAATTTTTTATATACAGTACATTTATTTTTTCTTTGCAGCTCCACATTCTTTTTCTGAATGAAGCTGTTTTCCCACTTTTTTTTTTTTTTTAATCTGTCTGTGTATGTGTGCTGAGTATGGATTGCTCAAAATAGTAACGCTCAGGAAGATTTCTTTGAAATTAACATTCTAAGATTAAGAAAAACAGAGATTTCTTGTATATTTGTGGCAATTTCACAGATGAGCGATCAGAGAATTTCCCAAAGAGCCTCCTGCCTTTGAATTTGAGATCTCACTAGCTGTTGAGATCAAACTCAAGCACAGTATGACTTGGTCCTTATTCAAGAACATTTAAACTACAAGCTTTGTAGAGAAGCTGAAAAACGCTGTGTGGCCAAAATTATGTGGAGACTCTTATATGCCTATTGAGAATTTAATTCCAATACCGCTGGCATTAAAATTAAGTCTGTCCTCTGTTTGCTGCCATTACAGCTTCTTTGTAAGCTTCCCTACAGTTCAGAGGCTCAGAAGTTTGACAAAAATTCTTCAAAAAGAATCTTGAAATGCATCAAGTAATCATAGATGATTTAATAATTCATCAACAAACAATGTGTCATTTATAAAGTGGAAAAATGGAATGAAAAGAAAGTTAATGCCTCTTAGATCTGCTCATGGGTACAGCATATTCCCTGCGTCTCCAAAGTGAATAATTAGATTGTATGACTGTAAGCAAGAAATCATGCAAAGGGGATGAAAAATCTGCATACCAATTCATCCCAAAGGTCTTTAGTGGGGTTCATGTTTAGTTCTTTTACACCTTAATGGACCTTGCTTTGTGCACAGGGACACTGTCATGCTGAAACAGAAAATATACTTCATTTTAGTAAAAATGTTTGGCTCTAAACTTGATTTTTTGCACCTGTTAGTCATCAGTGTAGTTGAAATAGCCAAAGCCAGTAATTAGAAGTGGATGTTCACATGTCTTTGGCCATGGAGTGTATAGAGTTTATGCATTTTGTAGTATGTACTGTATACACTGCTTTGTTTCTCATAGTGTATTTGGAGTATACAAGTTTGTGGTTAAACATCTAGGCTAGTTTGATACCACTTTCACTATCAGGGCTCTACGCTTACTTTTCTTTTTAGAAGCACAGTCAAAATTTCAGAAGCACCTTCTAATCAATAATCAAAAAATCTGCCTTCCCATTACAAGGTGATATTTGACTCATTAAAGTCAAATATCACCTCAGGGGAATTTTGTTTTTACCTTTGTAATGACATTTTTCTAACTTTAGTAAAAGTATGTCATCTTTTATGTCAAAATATATATATATATATAATTAAGCTTTTTAAAATTTCTAATTAAAACAACAGAATGAGAACAAGTAGAATAATAATAAATCAGTATTAACAAAATTAATTTGTACTGCAGAGGTGGCATAGATCGACACAAAAGTGGCTTGTAGGTGCATTTTCATGTTTAATGAAGCTCAGAGGTGGCATAAGTGCAATCAAATTCATAAATTCATGTTGAGATTAATGTTTAAAATATAACATTTTGAATACAGAAATATTTAATGATTTAAATAACTGAAGAGATACTTTACAAATGAAACTAAATCTGCCAGTAAGTGGCGGCAAGTTGCTGATTTAATTACTGAATCATTCATTCATTTGATTTGTTCAAACGGCTGATTCATTCATTCATTCAGAGTCTTTGTGAATGGGAAATTGAATCATTGACTCACTAGATTCATTTAAAAATGCACATTCATTCATAAACTAAACAACGCTGTTTGAATAGAGATGTGCAGCAGCTCAGTTGACTTGTTTCAAACTATTTTTGATGACGAAATACAGCAAAATCAGGCAGTACTGTTTTAGTCAGACAATTTAAGTCACTTAATATTAACTTCTTATTTATTTAACTGTTGTGTTAAATCAATATCTCATTCACAAACTCCCTTACAAATAATTAAAAGCTGTCACTCATCTTAGTTCATCACAATCTCACAAAGTTCCATTATAATCAACGAAGCTCTCTACACTGAACAATCAATCTCTTATTTACACTCTCTCTACACTCTGTTTATAAAAGGATTCGTGAGATATGTCTGTGATACATTACTCAACGTTGCAAAAACACGTAGGAACCTTTGAAGCTCCACTCAGCACAAACATAAAAATGCTGATCGGGCCAGTCGCACATGATGCTCCTAAATATTTTTTCATAGTCGCACGCAGTAGTTTTCAGTCGCAAATGCGCACTGTAGAGCCCTGACTGTATTGTAGCCTTGAGTAATTTGCTTAAACTCTGGTTGCTCCAAGGAGACTGTACCTGTGGTCATTTCCTAATCAAAAGATCCTACATGAAGGCTAATGGAATATTCTGTTATTAATTACTCACCCTCATGTCGTTCTGAACCATCGTTCATCTTTGGAGCGCATAAATCAAAAAATAGTCAATTCATGACATTACAATGCTCTTGGATTTCACAAAAAATATCTTAATTTGTGTTCCGAAGATGAACGAAGGTCTTAAAGGTTTGGAACTACATGAGGTTCAGTAATTAATGACAGGATTTTCATCTCTTTAAAACATCTGTATTTGACAGTTTTCTTGTTAATTCAGTCCAGAGCACAGGCATGTGGCATCAGAATGTAATTTTAACAACTGTATGAATTCATTCTCGTAGCATCATTTGGTCAGAAGGTCCTGCTTTGGATCAGTTTTGACTTGAACTTTAAGCTAGCTGTCTCTCTCTTTGTCTGTAGCATGTTGTGTCTGCTGGCTTGACATGTGCCATGACAGCATTTGTTTGGGTTGAAAATCATATTAGAGTGGAGGCATTATGCTCACAGACCGAATCCAATGAAGAATTCACAACGCTATGACGGAGCCTGTGAATCTTTCGCAAAGGATAATTAAGCATCTTGCCTACCTTTTTATCAAGAACAAAGGATGACGTCTCTGCCTTTGAATAAACGGGTACAATACACGGGGCACAACTGATTTGGCCCGGGTTGCTGAATGGAGAACATAGCTGGAGCCACCGTATCAGTAAAGCCAAACATGTGAAGCGAGTTCTACCGCATTCCTTCCAGATAAGTAAGAAAAGCCCAAAAGTGGGACTAATTACTTACCGGTCTTTTGTTGAGGCCAAGGAAATGAAACCGGGAACATTCTGGTTTGTTTAAAACGACGGGAGGTTGATGAGCCGATGTAGGAAGAGAAAACCCTGAATCTGCGGGAGCGCCGTGACGTGTTTGCGAAATTATCTGACTCGATCAATCACCTTGTGTCTAGACCTGCAGACAGCCTAATTTTCCTCATTGGATGAAAGCACTTTACAAATTGCGTGCCGGACCGAGTATTCTGTGATGTTGAGATAATGCATGCATCGGGCTCTTTTGAAGACAAAGACAAAACTGATTGTTCTCCTCCAGCCAAGCTTTTCTTGTATCAATCACCGCATACAGCGTTACAGACCGCACTGATGTAAACAAACAGCGGGGAAGCTTTGCATAATAAGAAAATGTTAGTTGTTGTGTGGAAAAGCTGAATCAGACTGACAAATGTGATGTCAACCCAATGTGCGTGACTCAGTCTCCTTCGGAAAGCTCTGTTTGAATGTAGAGGAACCCTTTCCTGACAAGACATATGAATGAATTTTATTGTTCCAGACAATCTCACAGTTAAAGGAATATTTCAACTACAGTACTAGTTAAGCTCTAGTTTCCACCACTCCATAAAAAATAAGTAGCAATTATTTTTATTTTATTTTCTCACAATTCTGACTTTTTAAAATCAGAATTGCATGATAAAAAATGTGCAATTCTGACTTTTTTCTTAGAGTTGTGATATATAAACTCACAATTGCGAGTAATAAAGTTAGAATTGTGAGATATAAACAAGCAATTCTGACTTTTTTTTCTCAGAATTGTGTGATATAAACATGCAATTGTTAGTTTTAAAGTCAGAATTGCACAATATAATTTTTCTGCAATTCGAGTGACTTTTAACTCACAATTGCCAGTTTATATCACGCAATTCTGACAAAAAGTCAGAACTACAAGTTTATATCATGCAATTCTGAGAAAAAAAGAACCGAATTGCAAATTTGTATCACGCAATATTGAGAAAAAAAGAATTGTGCGATGTAAACTCACAGTTGTAAAAAAAAAAGGGTCAGAATTGTGAAATAAAGTCACAATTACCATTTTTCAGTCTTCCATAATTTACAGTGGAAGTGAGTGAATGGGGCCAATCTATAAATATTAAAATACTCAGTTTTTCAAAAAAAAAAAAAATAAATTATATATATATATATATATATGTGTGTGTGTGTGTGTGTGTGTGTGTGTGTGTGTATATAAGATAAAAGTATTATTTTAGTACTTTTTATTTTTACATTTTGCAATTTTAATAATTTTTATTAACATTTTACAATTTATGGTATAGTAAGTACATCATGAATCCATTTTCCATACAGTGTTATTCTGAATCACTATGGTACACCTATAATAAATTTTTGTATTCTGACTGTTTTAGACTGGTTCTTGTAGGAACCGCTGTGGAGCTGCCCAGTACCTGTGTGATTCATCACAGACATCAACAGAAAGTAGCTCCGGCTACAGTGTTCTTCCGCAAGACACATGCAGTTTTGTTTATTAACCGCTAGAGTGCCAAAAGATACGTACTGCAGCTTTAAAGAAGAAAAAAGGGATGAATCCAAAATTTCAGTCCTTATGTTCCACTGAAAAAAAATTCTGACTATTTTAGACTGGTTCTGGTAGGAAGCACCCAGTATCTGTGTGATTTGTCATAGAAATCAACAGAGAGAAGTAGCTTCGGCTACTGTGTTCTTCCACAAGATGCATGCAGTTCTGTTTATTAACCTCTAGAGCGCCAAAAGTTGTGGACTGCAGCTTTAAAGAAGAAGAAACAAGGGATGAATCAAAAATTCCAGTCCTTATGTTCCACTGAACTGCTACGGGCCCTCAGCAGTTTCTCGCTAGGGTCCGTGCTGCACATGTACTCTCAGGCTTAGACAGCCCTTATCCTCTCTCAGGCCTTTTATAGGCCTCTCCCCACGTGCCAGTGCCCACCCATGAATGATGAAGTGCCGGGTCATTCATAAGGCAGACATGGCACAGATTAGCACCGCTGTTTATGCTCTGGCAATGCCATGCCCTTTTCCCCGCTCAGGCCCTTAATTGGGCACCACGCGCTCTGGCTTCCTGCCGGCTCCAGCTTCCCATTTGGTTTTCGTCAGCAGGCCATAATGAAGAGAAATGAAGTGAGTGCTTTCACCTCTCAGCACCACACTACTTAGCCACATGGTCCCTGAAGTTTAACTCGGAGTCTCCCAGGCCACAACTTGGCCGCGGCAAATCCGACTTAGAAATTGTTACGCGGCCCCTGTAGCAACAATACCACAGTGGGCACGTTCTTAAAACTGGGTGCTATGGGTGTTATTGCTTCTAATGGCTTTATCTGTTTGACATGTCTAAGCAGATTGTGATTTATTACCTGTGGACCCCTTAATCCAGAACGCTCTGTTGTTCTTGTCTTTTGGAGGCAAGTCAAGGTCTGATAAGCCCACAGTGGTGGACGAAGTACACAAATCAAGTACTTGAGTAAAAGTACAAATACGTATAGTAAAATATTACTCCAGTAAAAAGAGCTCCTTTTTCAGTTTTACGCGAGTAAAAGTACAAAAGTTTCTGATTTTTTTTAATGTACTTAAGTATATATATATATATATACAGATAATATATTTTATATTATCACTTTTTTTTTTTAGAATCCTTCTGCTTAAAATAGCTGAGATTTACCTAAAATAACCACTATATGGAGTAAAAATACATATTTTTTTGTTAATATGGACTATGTTGACGTTGTTAACTTTGTTGTTTTGCATAACATCACAGTTATATATGACATGAGAATAAGGCCTGAAGTTAGAAAGAACATTTTAAGAAAAATATAATTGTATTTTCATAATGATTTTTTTTCCCTCTCAAACCTAGTCTGTGGTGTAAAAACGCCCCTGGCCAAATCAGAGGGCATCACATTACCATGTTCTGAACATCACATCCTTTCTTTTTCCCTCAGATGTAATCTGTCTTGTTGGTTGAATAAAAATATTTGGACTTTATATCTAAAAACTTTATAACTTAGAACCAGCAAGCTAACAATATTTACTTATTTTCAATATGATTATGAATAAACATTCATATCTGTATACACTGTAAAAAATAAAAAACACAATTAGTTGAGTCAGCTTAAAATTATTTGTTACCCTGCTGCCTTAAAATTTTAAGTTCAGTTAACTAAAATAAGTTTAGTCAACTTGAAATGTTAATGTGTACTAAGTAACAACTTAGATATTTGTGTTTGCTAAACTTAACAAATGGGTAAGTAACCCAGCTGCCTTAATTTAAGTTGATTCAACTCAAACATTTAAGTTGTCACTTAGTATAATTTAACATTTCAAGTTGAATAAAATTTTTTTGAGTTGACTGAACTTAAAAATTTAAGGCAGCCAGGTTACAAATTATTTTTTTTAAGTTGACTCAACAAATTGTTTTTTACAGTGTACTCGGCTAGTTGATCCAAACAATACAAACATGTATAGTGTTGATAAACAATATAAAAACAGATTCCAATTCGTGAATGAATCATTTGGTGCGAATTGCGAATCGATTTAACAGGTTCATTAAAAAGAATCGGTTTGTTCATGAATCGGACACCGCTTCTGCGTCTCGGAGCATGTGATATTTTATAAGGAGTAACGACATGTTTTATGAAATTTAGTGAAGTAAAAAGTACGATCTTATGCTTTGGAATGTAGTGAAGTAAAAGTGAAAGTTACTCAAAATAAAACTACTCCAGTAAAGTACAGATATTTGGAAAATGCACTTCGTTACTGTCCACCACTGTAAGCTTGTCAAAGTAGTTTACATCCTGTTAATCTCACCCATGAGTTTGGGACCAGCCCAGGCAAAAGAGTTTGTTCAAGTGTATAAGTACATGTGTAAGGGGAGAATGGGAGTGGGAACTCAAGACAATCTGAATATGTTGACGGAGGTGAGTTTGTCGTGCCAAACCTAACACAGCGTTGGACGCTCTTCCAGAGGCCGGACCTGCTTCCTGGCCAAACACAATACATCCAGTGTTAGAAAACACAGCATCTCATGTAATCATGTCCTGGAGGCCACACGGTTCCAAGAGTTAAGCAAACAGGCTCTGAAGCTCTCTGCTTAAACTATGAGATTCAGAGCATTTGGCAAGCTGAAGCCAGATGTTATTGGCTGTGAGATTAATAGACTGTAGACCTGGATATTGATTATTATACTTATAGTACTTCTGTGATAGCAAAGGTCCACTTTGTATCCCAAAAGTAATTTTATTCAGGTTTACTAGTTTGAAATTTTATGGAAGTCCTCCATCACTCTTATTGGTACTTGAGTTACCACTGAGTTCCTTTCTAAATGTATTTATATGGTCATTTCATGGTGTAAACCGACTACATGTGTGCACAAATAATAAAGAACAACTTTGTGATGGCTTTTTTCAGAGCACCTGAAACTTTCTTTATTTAAATATGCGAAGGCAGTCGCTGCTAGCTAGAGTACATAAACTTGATTTCACGCATCATTTCATTCATATCACATTAGCATGGAGAGGTGTAGTGAGCAAGACTTAAAACTTTCTTTTTTTTACTCTTATAGCGTCATTTTATTTTCAGGGCGAATTTGGTAAAGTTAGTTCAGTTGATGATGTTATAGCTAGCAACCTGAATGAAAACACCTCAAGTTAGATGACATAGATATTTAAGGGGAACTCTATCACCTCCCCATTACGTATGTGCAGTGGGACCAAGCTTGCAATGCACAGGCCAAGCATTCATTTATGTGTTTGCGTACTGTGTTGCATTGCGGAATGAAGTTGAGAATGGCAGTGTCATTTTGTTGTTATTGTTTATTAAACCAAACTATTAAAAAAATGGAAATTGAAGCTGAAGTAAAATGGAATTTAAATATCAGAAGAAAATAACTTAGACATAAAAAAAAATAATGAAAATTAATACTGCTTCCTTAAAAATGATCTGAAAGATGTTTAAAACTGAAATAAAATTGAAATAAATTGAAAAACATGACAAATGCACAACTAAATTGCTTTAAACTAACATTAAAATGAAAACTGAAGATATACAAATAACTAATTCAAAGTAATAACTACTCTAATTTTATATGAACAATACTAAAATAATGCTGCTCTGTAATTGAATTTGAATTTAAGGTCACTGGTGAAGTTGAAAGGTAAACCCAAAAAATACTCAATGTTGGCTTGACAAAATGTTTAAAAGTTTTATATAAAATAATAAAATAAATAATATTTACAAGTTTTGAAGTTTTAAGGTTTACATGCCTTATATACAGGTAGAATCCCCAGAATGCACCTGTGTGTACCCATCTTTTTTTTATTATTAAATCTTCAGGGGAAACCTGAATATAATATTTTTAAAAGGTTAATTGCAACTTTTTTTCTCACAATTCAGATTTTTTTCCTTGCAATTGTGAGTTTACGTCTTGTAATTTTTCTTCTCAGAATTGCAAAATACAATCTGACATTTCTTTTTTTTAGAATTGTAGGATATAAACTTTATGTCTTTTCTTTTCAGACTTGCATGATATGAACTCGCAATTGCAAGTTATAAAGTCAGAATTGTCAGATTTTTTTCTCAGAATTGTAATATAAACACAATTGCAAGTTAGTGAGATATAAACTCGCAATTCTGAGTTTTTTTTTCAGAATAGCGAATTTATGTTTTGCAATTTTGACTTTATATAAATATAAACTTGTAGTTTTGACTTTTTTTTCTGATTCTGACTTTCTTAAAAAGTCAGAATTGTGAGATAAAAACCCACAATTACCTTATTTTTTTTTTTTTTAATTCAGCTGCGGAAACATGCTTCCATAGAGTTCTTATTTAGTGTGACCAATACAACCCAAATTCATACTCGTAAGCTAAAAGAGAGCCAGTTCTCTGATTCTGAATTTTGCCCGACCCTGTTATGTATAGTTCTGGCCTGTCTCTCTAACATCAGTCGCCGAGCTAAGTTTGCCCTCTGCATCTTCGCTAAAATGTCTTTCCAAAGAAGTTCAAAAGAAAAAAGTGCCCTAATCTTAGTGAATCTGACATTTGAATAGCTTTAATGGAGAAGATTTCTTCAAAGCAGTGATCTGTATGCGTGGGTGATTAGTAATAGAGGATAATGCACATGATGTAAATACAGTATCTCGTTGCTAATGAGTCAGAATCCATTAGAGGGGCCTTTCTTCTCGCATCGCGGCCACTTGGGCATTTTAAGTTTTTCGAGGAAGGTGCGGATTGAGTCTCTCAACGCTGATGATTACACAGAGCAGAGGCCCATCGTAAACACGCTCCTGCAGATGAAAGAGTCGTGCGCTCTGCTCAAACACACGCGAGGCTCTGATCTGCACAAGCGGTGTGGGCAAAGCCCCATTAAGCTTTCAGCATGCTCACATGCATGGGCCAAAGTGCTGACTCCACAACCTCTTACCCCCATTTAACAGCACCTATCTGTTAATGAGGGACGGAGTGAAAAGGGATAATTCACTCTGCAGATGAATATCAGCACTTCCATTACATGTACACAGTCTTTTATGTGCTCATATTGTATGTAATTGTATGTATGATGGGGGTGACTTTGTATGATGTTCCTGTTGCGCTGTAGGACAGCACCTGCCCAAGCTTGTTGAAGACAAACAGGAAGCTGTGTGATATATTTGTCACAACTCTGCTTTGAACATCCATTTCCTTTTTTTTATTCTGACCACACACTGCCCATTTAGACAGAAAGCGGCCATCTGATTTCAGAATCCAAAGACTATAACTCAATTGCAAGACTCGTTCCAGTTGGCCAATAGGGGGCGCTACGGTGAAAAGTGCAAAATCGTTCATAACTCCTAGACTGTTTGTTGTAGACTTGTCTTATATTGTTGGAATCCTCAAATCAAATAAAATGGCTATCTCTGATTTCATTTCCGTTATGCAACTTTTTCAGCCATTTTGAATTTTGAGTTCACAACCTACTTTTGTGAACTCGAAACCAAACTAGTGCAGAAATATCCTCTGGATGGTGAAAATCAATAATTATCAATAAATAAATAAATAAATACAATTTTGACTCTCTGTCCCAAAGGGATGCATAAATGTTCAAAAGAGGCAGGGCCACTTTTACCAAAATTGAGTAGCTTGTTCACTTGGTGGTGCTATAAGAACATAAAAACAGCTACGCAACCATTTGTCTAGTAGACTTGAAAATTGGTTTGGAGTGTCTTTGTCCAAAGCGCCATAGGTGTCTATGAGAATATTTTCGTATCTCAAAAAACAATACATTTTGAGCACATATTAGACAAGATTAAAATGAGATCCAAACGATTAGAACGATCCAAACGATCTAAAAGCTGATGTCATTTGCTAACGAGTTTTATGCCTCTGTATTCATGTGATGTTTCACACATCCACACCATATGCATACCATTTGATAAATCTCCTCATACCGAGCAACTTTGCCTCAAGAACCACTGCTGTCAATCAAATCGTTGATTAAATATTTTCAATTAAATGTTTTCGAGTTAAATGTTAAAGACCTACTTTTGTGAACTAGTCCTAGGTTTTTCATTCAACCTCAGATTGCACCTTTTAGTAATTGCAATAAAAATGAAATAAAATATGAATATTAGGAGACAACAACAAAATTACTAAAACAGTTATACAAATCGAAGATTTGAATGATTGGTAGAAGGTAATATTGAAATACTTCATAATAAAACAAAGAAATGTCTGGACACTTATGTCAAGGGTGCGGGTGTAGAGATGAGGTGAGGACTCAATTGTGCAGAGAATGAGCTTTTTAGTAATAATAAAAATAAACAAAACAGCAACTAAAACTATCCAGAGGGTAAAAACAGACAGGCAATAAGACTTGGTAGGACAGGGCAAGGCAAGACAGGGCAGGACACAACCAGAGTAAACATGTCGACCACCTCTTGGGGCGCTGCAGCCTCTTCAGACACTACATGGGGCGTTGCAGCAGCATTGCAGCAACTTCGGCAGCCACTGGAGGCGCTGCAGCCTCTTTGGACGGCATTTCTGGAAGCGTTGCAGCAACATCAGCCACCACTGGGGGCGCTACAGCATCATCAGCCGTCACTGGGGGCACTGCAGCCTCCTTAGCTAAAGGACATGCCAGGAACTCCACAAATCCCCCAGACGTCCGATGGTCTATCCCCCTCATTCTCCATCAGTTGAGGGGCTCATCAAGGGCATAATTAAGTCCTTAAGAGCCGCATCGTTGAACCCCAAACCCTCTGCCGCACTGCTGAACTCAAGGGTAAACTTTCTCAGGTCAGTCCCCTGTTTTGCTGGAGGGAGCTCAAGGCCTTGAAATGAAGAATGCGGACATATGCTGGAGAAAGTGGAGACCGGTGGACATTGCAAGCCCCTCCTCTGCTGACTCCTCATGGTGGCCAGTTCGTTTTGTCAGGGGTGTGGGATGTTGGCATGAGGCGAGGACTCAGTTGTGCAGAGAATGGGCTTTTTATTCATAATAAAAATAAACAAAACAGCAATTAAAATTACCCCAAGGTGGAAAACAGACAGGCAATAAGGCTTGGCAAGACAGGGCAAGGCAAGACAGGGCAGGACACAACCAGGGTAAATATTTTTTCCTCTGGTTAGTGTTGCTTTGCTGGTAGTCTGGGTCCTGAACATTAAGCCATGCTGTTCACCAGCAAAATTTAGCTGCTCCAGCTGGTCGGCCGGCATATTCTTTGATGGCTAACTTAGTTAAGAAGTCTGGCATGAGCAGTCTTCTTAAGGCTTTTTTTCAACTGTGTGCACATCACACGGTTCATAAACGTCTGTGGGTGTGCCGTCTGAGGCTTAGACCAGCCTCTCGTAGGCCTGAAGCGGTCAGTGTGCAGACTGGGCTCAGAAACCGCAAACTCATCAAGACGAAGCCTCCAGACGGGCCAAACAGAGAGCAGTGAGTGTTTGGAGTAATGAGCTGGAAGACAGTTAGCACACACCACATGGGAGGCCTCCAGTAATGACCCAGTGTCTCCACATCTGGAGCTGCTGAGCTGAGGCCGGCGCAAGGAACTGATAGCGGAGTACCACAGGAGCGCGGGCTTGTGTCCCGAGTCTTTAATCAGAATTTCTCTCTCTAGGAGCACAGCTCTAGTGTTATGAGCGATCTGTAATGAGCGGGAGATACAGCCACAGGTGACAACACTGTATGTTTATCGCATAGAGGAACTGTGAGACTGAGTGCCGTTTACAAGGCGCACATGCTGATATCTACAACAAACACTATAATGAAGCTAGGGGGAGTGGAGGGCCGCTCTAGTATAAAAGAATGTTTAAAATAAGAACAGATGCAACAGACCTGTTTACATAGCAAGAGAATGTGCTCCAGACACAACTTGGAGGCTACAAAATTATTTTATGTCATGTATCAGAGGCTCTTTCTATCTGAGCTTTTTCTTTTTTTTACTGTTAAAGCATACTAATAAGGTTTCTTGCACCAGCAACTTTTTGAAGTTACTATAGTTTTAAATGGCTGTTCTGTTTTATTTTTTTTAATTAGGGGTTCAAGCGCGTAGCGCTAAAACCCTATTGTAATTGTTAGAATGGTCATGGATCAGCGATCTCCATGTAAAACTAATCATGCAGACCAAACTGTAAGTCAAAGAGACTTGAAACTTGGAGGGATTGTAGTACTCACACTCCCGACAACGTCACCAAGGCTAGCCCCAGTCGGCCTGATGGGGGTGCTACAGCATTCAAAAGTACGAAATCGCTCCTAAACTGTCATTCGCAGGTTCAAGTGTCTTATGTTGTTGAAATTCTTGGGTCACGCTGGACAAAATGCACACCTTAGATTCTGTTGTGCGTTTTCAAGTATGTTGCTTTTTTTAAGGAAAGTACTTTTGCAAACTAGGGGCGTAAACGTTTGTACGTGGCACGGTTTTTCGCACATATGCACAATATTCGTATCATACGATAGAGCTCCTCATTCAGGACAACTTTGCGTTTAGAGCCACTGCTGTCAATCAAATCATTTGTTAAATGATTGAGACGATGTAAAAAAAAGTTTTTCACTCAGTTTGGGGAAAAAAAACACTGCAGTACAATTCTCTGAATTCTCTAGACCAATAATTACCCAAAAAATGTTGAAATTTACCCTTTGGGAAGCTGTAAATTTAAAACTCAAAACCTCATGAAACCTGTTGAGCATATGCGAAAGGTGATTCTAAGCAAGCATGCAAAGTTTTATAGCTGGCACTATAACAGTCATAAATGTTACAAAGCATAATTTACTATGGTAAATTACCTGTATTTGCAGAAAAGGCTTGCCACATAATGTCTGTTTTCGTATGTGCTTAAATGCCTTAAAACGCTTGAACACCAGTAACATTGCATGCAGCAATATTTTTTTTAATTGTATTTGTTATTTTATGCAATTTTTGATTTGCTTTTTTTTTTAATGATATCTGCTGTTGTGTTTTGAAATAGAAACATAAAATACATTCCTAATGACTCAATGCTGAAGGATCTCACCTTTTTTATTACTATATGAGGTTAGGTTTAGCTGTCGTTTGTCAGCCACCCATCCTTGGCTATGGTGAATGCTTTTACCCTGTAAGGCATTGGATGGCTGTGACTCCTTGCTGTTTGTTAAAGGCAACTTGTGCCAGGATAAGCCACCTTGGAATGCGGGCTGGTGTGTTAGTGTTGATGTGAAAAGACTATTTGCTGATGAGCCAGCTGTATGTGTGGATGTAATCTGTTAGGGTTTGTTATTGAGCCTCTGAGAAGCAGTACAGTAACCTGTCTTTTGTCTCTGAATGATCTACAGTATCAATGTATTTTTATTTGTATATGTTCAGTTTTGTATATAGTTTTTATTAGACTTGCCGAACCAACCTGATCTCAAGGCAATTCGCAATTCTTGCGTATGACCTTCACCTAACCCTGCCCCTAAACCTACCCATCACTGGGGTCTAGACAAATTGTAAAAGATCGTACAAGTAAGGCCGTACGAATTCGTAAACATTAACCCACTTGTAAAATACGGACAAACTGGTCGTGAGACAATGTGGGCCAAACATAATGTAAGTAATGTTTATTTCTAATTCAAAAAAAGTTCTAAGCTGAGTTATGATAATGAAGATTAAACATTGTATCTCATAATTCTCTATAGGTTTTCCCCCATTAATCATCAGTTTTCATTTCCCTCTAATTTTCACAGTGTCTGGTGTGCACATTTCTTGTCCTAATAATCTCTCAGTCAGTCTCACAGAGGGCTGGACCTTTAACAGTTTGTCTGTGTTTGTTATTCTGACCTTGGCTACGTAACTGCTGACTCCTGGGCAGCTGAGTGTTTGCTGATCTTCTATTGTGCTTGTCCATGTTAGCGTTATTCTGCTGGGATATTTGATTGGGACTGAGCCCAGTGTTGCAGTGGCCTCTTCCTCTTGTTTGAATCGATGGCTGACCTCTCTTTCATGTTATTTTTAGGCCACAATAGGCACATTTGTAGTTACTGTACATCCCTGCCTTTTGCTTATTTTTCTGGATGGTAAGGCATTGATTCACTGCTTAAGTTTGATCAAAACCAGCTGTAAAATGTTTTGAAAGAGACCAAATCATGCAGCAGAAATACAGAACGAGAGGGAGAGAGACATGTGGACAGATGGGGGGAAGACCATAGCTGATATTTAAAAAAATCTTTCTTCATCACCTACAATGACTTGAATATACCTCATCTAAACTTAAGCTACATAAAACGAACATACTGTAAATGCAAAGAGTTTATTGCTAAGATTTTGGCACAGGTGTTTTAAACCATTTTTTAGTAGATTTTCGTGTTTGATTTTGTGATGTTTGATCACTGATTACTTTGCAGGTTTTGAGGTTTGATTGTTGTAGATGAAGTTGACCACTAAGTAGGAAAGTGGCGGTACTGTTTTCTGGGTGAAAGTAGAAGATTTCCTGCTTGGAAGCAGGATGCGGCTTTGATTCAATGTAGTGTTGTTTCCACCCACTCCTTTTTGGGTTGTGGCCAAGCCACCCGCTCCAAACATGTTCTCCGGGCAGCTGGAATTTCTTTGACGTTTTTGCTAAATGCGTGTTTATAAGTTTGGCCGTTTGAAAAAGGATAGTTCACATTCCATTTATTCCGACCCCTTTGAATCCGAAATGGAGCGCAATTGCTCCCACTAAAATGAATTGTTTCAATCTGTTTCACTACTTGTCTCCATCACGGTGGCCTTAAGGGCTCAAGACTTCAATATGAAGAAGAAACGCTGAATAATAAATTGAGTAGATGTTCTTCCATCACCTCTAACCCTTGTCATGTCTTGATACTCTAGGATTCATTCCAGACTAGAAGTCTTCACAAGGATTAGCATGGTAAGAGAGCACTCTTCTGATGCTAATGATGAAAAATGAATACCATCATAGTGCCATATAAAGCTTATCTCTGGAGCCTGTAGCCCATCAGGCAGAGGGTGAGAGCCCATGGAGGGCGTCAAAGGTTGACTGGGGAGTAGGAATCCATGACTCCAGCACTGTGTGTGTGTGTGAGTGTGTGTTTTCTTTTCCATGCCATCCTATATGCAAAGGCGAGATAAGCATGTGCTTGTGTTGGGGACCAGGTGCGTGACTATCAGCCTCTCAAGGGATTTGTTTTGACAAGGGAGGGTCCAGAGGGGATGTAAGAGGGTCAACCCCTCTCTCATTCCCGTTTTCAGCCTTTCTGCCCATCTCTCCCTCTCTGCTTGTTTTCACAGGGAGCGCAGGCCACTCCCTGACGTCAGGTTCCATGTAGGGATGTTCCGTATAATCAGGAACCACTGCTTTGGTTCTGCCTGGTATTTCTGTTTCTGTTACCTGTCAGCGCAAAGCCTCGGCCTATCACAATATTCCGATTCATTGATGAATGTGGCAACTGGGAGCAAGTCAGCTGGAGATTTCCCAGTGCGCCTTTCGACGCATTGTATAATGCTGAACTCGAGCTTTTATCAGTCAGAGAGAAAAGAGAGTATCTCAGCAAAC
Organism: Labeo calbasu; assembly: GCA_019740295.1. Taxonomy (NCBI): domain Eukaryota; kingdom Metazoa; phylum Chordata; class Actinopteri; order Cypriniformes; family Cyprinidae; genus Labeo; species Labeo calbasu. The sequence continues at coordinate 9,175 of JAHKKF010525383.1, read as the reverse complement.
ACAGCAGCAGATTTCCTTCCAGGCTCTTTCGTGGAAAGCAGCAAGTTGACTTAATCACACGCTATGATGCTTGGCCAGGAGGTTTGAGTCCTGAGATGCTGAGTTCCTATTTCCTCTCTTGGGCTGTGGCTTTTGGGTCTTCCATAATTCTCCCCCAACCCGAAAATCTTGAGGTTTCCCCCTCAGCCCACCCCTTCCCCCGGTCCTGTTGGAATGCCCTTTTTCCCTGCCACAAGATACTCCACTGTGGCTTTGGAGGCCACCTAGAATGGAGCAACTCTGCTGAGCCCACATTCAGAAATAGAGATTGAGGCTGTAAATTTAGCTCTTGTCAGGACTCTTAGCCTCTTCCAAGAAGGATTGCCCGTGCCCAATCTCATAAGATGCATTGTTTGCTGTTGGAATTATGGTACTTCAGAGGTACAGGCCACAGTTGTCAACTGTGCCTCACTAGACAAGCCCGAGGGAGCGAACACTATGATTACCATCATTGCCCTGCGGCATCAACAACAATATTGCTGTCATTCCCATCAACATCCTCATCATGTTTTATGATCTTTGTTCCCGCTTAACCAGCTCGCTAAGAGTATGGGCTCTGATGTGGAGAATTGCGGTTGAGCGTCTGAACAGCGAACTAGCAATGACCTACCGAGCTCAGATGGAACTGAACCTGGAGGTTGTTCTGCTCCTGTTGACTTTGGCTTCTCCAAGGTGGTTAGCGGCAGACTTTCAGCTCAGCTTCGCCGCAGTGCGATTGGAAAACACAGGTAGCTGGAAGTAGCAGTGCTTCTCCTGAGTGGCTTGATGAACTCTGCAAGGGAGACATGAAAATTAAATTCGGGTTTCAGTGCTGTGTTGAATCCGACATTCAGCCTGGAGCGTTCAGTTACATGCGATCCTCTGAGCACCTGGAATCCTGAAGACTAAATCACAGCAATATATAATTGTATATAATTTTCTCAGATTGAAGGTGTCATTCATTGCTTTGCAGTATTGTTAGATTGTACTCTACAGTAAAATATGATGTTAATAAAGGAGGAGCATGGAAAAACAACACTGTTTACCATCTCATTAAATGCACTTGATTCTAAATTTCTAAACCAAAGGGACAAGCGTATAGGCTTAGTTTTGTGAGTGTTGAGTCTATCCCTTGAGGTATTAAATAAACCATAGGTGCTCAGAGTAGGCTTAGGAACTGGACGTTGCAGTGTTAAAGTGTTCCGATGTGGTGGAAATCCTTGCTGTTCCTCCACACATCCCTGCTTTTAAACTGAACCAGATGGGCTCTTTCCATATAAAACTTTCACTCCCTTTTAAGTCTCACACCGGGCTAACGGCTGTTAAAAACCATGGTACATGTCATATTTTGCCCACTTAATAAAGTCTTTAATACATCAAGGGCTGCTCAGTTTCACACCACAGTTGAAAATCCATGTATGCAGGCATTTTGCCTGGTACAAAACGACAGATTGTTTAGTGATCATGGGTAATGATTCGTTTGTCCTCTGTTCAAGGGAAATGTATCGTATCTCCTTGACTAAACACAAGAAAATGCCCTGATTATTTGTTTGACATGAATTAGCAGGGAGGTCAGTGCCAGTGCTGTCAGCACCCACTGTCAGGCTCGCCTCTTCACCCGCCTCAAATGCTATGCGAACTGTCTAACACAAATTCTGTTGTCTCCAAGCCTTCCTGTCTTTCTAATTCTTCACCAACTATTTCCATGAACTGGGTGGGGATGACAGATGAGATGAGAGTGAAAGTAAAGTTGACAGCACAAAAAAAAAGAAGGTATAGACAGCGAATTGGAGTTTGGCAGCTAAATCCAGGGAACTAGACAAACAACTTTAGTGTGGATTGTTTCCGGGATTAAAGAGGGTAGACCTTCTCTAACATCTGTTTGTGTTGGCCGTCACATATATACAGACTTACTTTCACTCCAAACAACCCCAAACGCTTCTCCTGTCTATCGAGTGTTCTTTTAGCACTCGTTCTTTCATCACAGCATTCAGTTGTTCCAGCTGCAGCCAGTGTGAGGTGTCTATGTCCACCGATTTGAGCGGAGAGACTGTTTTGACAGTTGCAGTCGGAGTGTGACGCGCTGCTGTGGAATGTTCTTCAAATGACAGAGGAGGAACCAGAGAGTTAGATCCGTTGGTGTGTGTGTGCATGTGAGAGAGACTCACTCAGTCAGGTCTGGGTAATCAGGCAGTGAGGAGAGCAGAGTGGTGGTTACCTTCCAGGGAAGTTCACGCCCCCGAGAGCTGTTTGGTTTTGTAGTGGCGCTCTGTCAGAGGAGGAGTGGAAGAGAGAGAGGAGGAGGGGAGAATGTGTAGTGGAGGAGCCTTCTCAGTTACTGAGAGCAGCACACGCTGTCGGCAACAGAATGAGCGTGTCCGCGCTCTCTCCCGCTAGCAGCACTCTCTGAGAGACTATTCGCCCCCCTCCCACCTCTTACAGTCCCTGCCAGACGTCAAGAGCAGACACTGGGCTCTTGTCTCTCTCTCTCTCCTTCTCTCTCTCTCTCTCTTGTGGGAGAAAGCCACGAGAGACAACTCCTCCACTTTTTTCCCCTCCTTATTTCTCTCTGCGACTTGCACTCTGAGGGACTATGCCGGTAGTTGGCGTTGCATCGAAACTCCGGCAGCCAGCTGTGGGGTCCAAACCCATCCACACTGCACTGCCCATCCCCAACCCTGGGAGAAGCAGCATGGCACATGGACTGACACCCAGGAGCTCGGAGCTCAGAGTCACGGAATCTTCTATGCTCTCCTGTCAGCTGTCACTCAAGACGGACATCCATGATAGGAGGTCAACCTTGGTCCCGGCTCCAGCCACAACTTTGGCACGTAGCAGCAGAGAGGCAGAAGAAAGCAAGATCTGCAAGGTCAGTGAGACTGATGATGGCATGTAATCCAGGCTGTGTTTTGGCTGCTCTGTAGAGCAGGTACGGATTTGCTCTACAGGTTGCTCAAGTTGCCTCAAGCTGGTAACGGTTCTTGTTTGATTTGTGTGGAATTATGATTACATGCATGTTTGGAAATAGACCGGCTAGATGCCCGGTGGACCACTGCAGGATATTAGCAGGTGCTGTAGATCTGTCATGTCTAGCCATTTGTATTCTACATGGTAGCAAATAAGCTGTAGTGCATGGGTATTATTTTGGATGCTTTACATTTACTTATTTTATTTAGTTGTTGTTTACCACAGAATAAAGTAAGTCATACAACATGAGAGTGAAGTAATGATGCCAGAATTCTCTCCCTTTAATATTATAAGGATATCCGTTTAATACCTGAAGGAAAACTCACACTTCTAAATCGTGTGCTGTTTGAGCTTGGCTAGTTTATCATTACAAACCCTGTCATTCATGTGGCTGATACTTCCAGTTTGCGAGCAAGCTGTTGTAGTAGTTTTGCTGAGGCTATTAAGATCTCTATCTGTGAAATGAAGCATGGGGGCAGTTTTAGGGGGGTGTTTGTGGGGGAGATTCGGCCACATGAGAAATGAGTAGTGGAGCGGTGCAGAACACTAACTCCCTATCCCCCACGTGCGGTGCTCCGTTACAGATAGATGGCTGGTGTTTCCCCCCTGCTCCACTGCTCTTTTCTCAGGCATCACTATATTAAAAAGACACAGTTGCTTGCGAATGATAGACACGTATGGATTGCAGTGAACTCTTTCCTATTCAAAACAAAAGCATGCCAAGGTTTCTGAAAGCAATTTTCATACACTTGGCTGGAAACCAGAGCAGAGACAGAAGGAAGGCGGGGTGCTTTTGAGTAAAGGAAGTGAGAATCTTTCAAAAAATCCCGCCAAGAAGAGATTTTGCTAGACTCGCCTGTCATAACTGGAGATTAAAAAAAAAAGACTTTCCTGTTTAGTAACCTCCTTAGTTTCTCCTCCTTCATTTTCAAATCCTAAAAGGCTGGATTTTCTCGTAACCTGCAGGAAGTGCGTGCTAACTTCAAAGCAGGGTCGTGGTTGACTGGTGCGGCGGTCGCAAGCATGTTCAGGGTTGCTGCAGGGCAGCGGGGCCAAGAAAGAGGGGAAGTGTGTTTTATTATTAACTCAGTGCTGCATGACCTAAGACACTGTTCACTCAAGTGTCATGCCCTTTAGTAAAAAAAAAAAGACTAGTTCTTGTCTTTTCACTTTAGCTTGTTGTTAAAAATGCAGTGGGAATGTTAAAGCTCAACTGAACAAGCACTATATTAGAATATTAATACAATAACTGTGTAACTAAAGACATGTCCCACCTGTCCTTCCTGACTGATCACAGGGGAACAATTAGTCCTAATGTGGGCTTGTCCACTCAGGTCTCTTTGAAAGGGCTGAAGAGCCTGAGGCAGTACTTACTTTCTCCTCACGGTCTAGTTTTGGTGGGGCTTCTGAAGATCATAATGCAGAGGCATGTCAGAGAGCATTCATTTAGTGGATGTTGGTTTGTTTATACCCACATGCCTGTTTGGACACGTTTGTAGTCGTTCCCACAGAGGGCAGCATGTTCACCTTGTTTGGTGTTGACACAGGCTTTAGCGGCTGCAGTTTGATTGAATCGTGTGGCGGGACAGCAGCCTCATGACAAACTTAGCGTTCGAGGACATCAGTCTACTGCGCAGCTGGCTGTGTTGTGATCTGCCGGTGCTATTTATCAAGTTTCCAAACAAACAAGGGCTCCGCAGAGCAAGATTTAAAGTAAACCCATGGAACAACTTAACGGCTAATGTGCGGACAGACTGCGAGTGTGCTGTAAAAGCTCTTTTGGATGGAAGGCTTCCACAGGAGCCTGCATAGTTTACAGTATGCAAGGGCCTCATCTCATGACAGTGTTAGAGAGTGTAAATAATGACGGCTGTGCCAGTGCAATATCCCGTGGTAAACAGAAGAAATATGTGGTTGGGTTGGTTGGTGGACTGATTATAGCTGACTCTGTATACTTTATACACCTGAGAATATGGGCAGTGAGGTGTGTTTGAGAATGTGGAAGGTTTGGTGGGAGAAAATATGTGAGAAAAAAGAGAAAGAAACAACGAGGTATTTTAATTAACTGTCTTCTGTGTCTGAGAAATATGAAGGATAAGGAAATGTTTACTAATTTAAACCTACTCCTATAAACTTCTACTTACACAACTCTAGTACAGTAAATGAAAATCAGAACAATTTAATTCAGCTTCCTTTGCTTTGCATTCTGCGCACTTAACAACTGATTTGAAAATGGAATGACTCCACAGGGTGCTGTTCACTGTTATACAAACCTAAAATTGGGACATAGAGAATTCTTTTCTTGTTCAGAGTGAACACTTTTTGTTGTGATTAGATCATCAAATAAAACAGTTGTTGATATAGATCCAAAAATAATGATCCAGAAATGTTTTGTTGAGATAAATCCATCTGTTATATTTTATTACTCATATTTATTGCATTATTTATTATCCCAACAGTATTGCATGCATATGGGGAGATGGTCTTCTATACTGCTTGTGGAAACTGAGGTTTGTCTGAGATGTTTTCTAGCATCCAGTGTAGAAGTATGACAGCAAAATCCCATTCTAAGAAGGACACGGGTCTTCCGCCCTGTGCAAATCTTCCATTTGCTTTGCCATCTTACATATTTCTTAAACGTTTCCTTGCACTCTATGAATTGTCTTTTGTATTAAAGTTATGTGAAATCCCCTAGATGCTCTTAACTGTTAAAACTGGACTGTCAACAACAGGATGCAATTCGGCTGCTGTACACCTCTCATTTTTGTTGACAGTTTAACTGTTCAGTGAAAAGCAGCCTATAATCTCGGCATTCTTGAAACCTGTATGACTTTCTGTGGAACAAAAGAAGATTATTTTTAAGAGTGTTTCACAAACATTTAGACTTATTATATTATATTATTATATATGCAAAATATCTATGTCAATAAACCCTTGTTTTACTTACAGTTGAAGTCAAAAGTTTACATACGCCTTGCAGAATCTGCAAAATGCTAACTATTCTACCAATATAACAGGGTTCATACAAAATGCATGTTATTTTTTATTTAGTTGTGACCTGACTAAGATATTTCACATAAAAGACGTTTACGTATAGTCCACAAGAGAAAAAAATAGTTGAATTTTTAAAAAATGACCCCGTTCAATACACTTGATTCTTAATACTGTGTTGTTACCTGAATTATCCACAGCTTTTTGTTTTTTGTTGATGTTGTTGTTGTTCATGAGTCCCTTGTTTGTCCTGAACAGTTAAACTGTCCGCTGTCCTTCAGAAAAATTCTTGAGATCCCCCAAATTTGGGTTTTTTTCAGTATTTTTGTGTATTTGAACCCTTTCCAACAATGATTGTATGGTTTGGAGATCCATCTTTTCACACTAAGACCAACTGAGGGACTCATATGCAACTATTATAGAAGGTTTAAATGCTCACTGATGGTTTAGAAGGAAACACGATACATTAAGAACCAGGGATGTAAACTTTTGAATTCAAACTTTTTAAATTCAGTTATTATTTTCTCTTGTGGACTATATTTAAACGTCTTATTTAGGTCAGTACTAAATAAAAAATAACATGCATTTTGTATGATCCCTCTTATTTTGGTAAAGTAATTAACATTTTGCTGAATCCGAGAAATATCTTGAGGTTGTCATTTCAACGCATCCCGTTACACATGCATACAGACACACAAGCATGCATATTCATCTTCATTCTTAGTAAGCTTAGCAGTGCAGTCCAACAGCGAGGTTCCCCAGGGCTCTGTACTTGTCCCATTCAAGATTTGTATGTGTGAGATTAAGAAGTCACGGAATGTAAACAGGCCACTGACGGCTCGCAGTGTGTTCGATGGGGAGGCAGGGGAATGTTGAGAGTGCAAGGATACAGTGCCAGCGTTTCCCAGCAGCAGAGGTGCTGTCGGTGGTGAAACACTGAGGCTTGAAGTCGGAAAGGAGGGGGGTTCTTCTGTCGCAGCCATGGGTGGTCTACCGTGCTGCACTCCTTATCTGGAAGAGTGCAGGACACTGAAGACAAGTGATGACGCTCACCCTCAGAAGCATTAGACAGCTCAACTTGTATGGAAACATACTATCCAACAGCTCTCTTAAGAGGGTTATTCTCACGAAACTATTAAAACACCACGGCACTACCTATTTTAAATATTAAACATGCAATTTGGTAATAAAAAAAAACATCATAATGAAGGCA